>JAZHYW010009468.1:0-89173 GCA_037355805.1 Ixodes ricinus
GCGGTTCAGCGGTTGTCACGGGCTTTCAAAAATAAATCTTACCAAGAAGGGACCAATTATGGATTGACGTGTCAATAGCTCTTTCAATGAAAACTGCAGGACGCACGCTCAGACTAATCTTCCCAAGACATCAGTGGAAGGGACGTCAAGTAAAAACTGCTTCGGCAATCTGCATGTTCCTAATTTCACCATTATAATGAAGACTGAAAAAGACATAACGGGCTGACGCGTTTTATGGGATCCGAAGATTTGTAAAGGTTGCTATGACATAGTTCCCAGAAAACAAAACGCTGCTGTAATATTCTTGCGTACTGATGACAATGTCAGTAAATTTTTTTACAGCTTGAGGAGTATGATGAAAACCATCAGAATAAATAGAAAAGACGTTTATTTGCAATGAACACGCTATGAATGAACGAATACGTTTGCTGACGGCAAGTTATGAGCGTGGCGCTGGGAATTTATGTCTACGTGATTGCTAACTATGGACATGCGGACAAATGACGACCTGTTTTGTCGGAGCGATTGAGCAGCGGTGATGACCTGCTATCGGACGAATCGTGGCAGACGAACGCTCAAAGTTTCTTCAGCGAATGGTAAAGCGTCCGGCGCGGGTCAAGCACAGCACGTGGCTACTGACGTTGTCGACGTTTCGAACACCTACCACTTTCGACAAAGCCGCTGGCACATCAGCTCAACTTCAGGAAGAGTCGGTACGCATCCTCGAGTCCAGCGCCATCATGAACTGTAATGAAAACGATCCACTCTTCACTCTGTGGGGCGGCGCGAAACGTATCTGCATCTGCGGAGTCATGATCGATGCGTACTTTAAGCGGTTGAAGTTGACACGATACTCCCGCTTACTGCGTAAAAACGCGTCATAGACGTTCTCCACGCTCTCTTTTCCTTACTTCGTTCTAGTATCAAAAAATAATTTTTCTCGATAACGCGCCAAATTCGCTTCAACAAATAAACAAGCCTCTGTAAAAAAATGGTGATTCTCCAGCAATCACATTAGTACCATACCATCCTGCACCAACGGGCGTTTTGAACAAAGGCAACAACGAAAAAGCCTCTAATTGAAGCTTACGGAAGAAGCAGTTCAGTGAAGAATCTGCCAGGTTCTTGTTCCAGCAAGCACGCGACTTGCTCCCATAATTTACACGGTAAAAACACTCCGCCGAAACAATATGTTCGGCGGACGAAGCAGCTGTTACACCGCTCGATCTCATGATACTGGGTATGGCCATGAATGAAGATCGAGAAACTCCAAGATCGGGAGTAATGGCAGATTATTCGGTCGGACAATCCCAGTACGTGAGAACAGCGGAAGTCGGGCCTTCCATGTAAAACTTGAGTAAAAGGCTCTATGTTGGTTGACAAGAAGGTGTCATCCCTCTCAAGACGTTGGATATCAATGCCCCTTGAGTGTAAATATAACGAAATCACAAAACTCTCTTTGTGTATTGTGTAACTGCCCTTGTATTTGGTAGTAGAAAGCATATGTATGATTTTTTGAACCTTTACACCAGGTCTTCAGCCCTCTTAATATTTTTCGCCTCATACTCCTTTTCGCGGTTTCAGTAGTCCTTTCAAGAATCTTTTGGAACGGGACAATTTACGTCAATGGGGTCATTTGTTCCAAGTAGTCAATCAGGGAATGCTGCTGAAATCCGTCCTCTTTATTAACGAATAAGCCGCACTTCTGCACATTGCAGTTTTCCTGTTCCACGCATTAGTCGTTAAAGCAGCCATCCTCATTGATTCACCATATTCGTTGGTGCGGAAGAAAGGTCCTTGGGTACACGATACCAGTACCAAGTCTGGGAGCACTGTACGTCGTGGTTCGACACCACTTAATATCGTCGTCCATAGAGCCTGATAATTTTAATCATTACTGTCGCCTGGTATTGCTCTTCATCAAAGGTAAGTACAGAATAGGCTACCGCCACAAATACAACGAAGAATCCGAAAGTGCCCGAGCCGTTCAGTCCTTCAATATGTTTATTACCTGCTAATGTTATTACGTTACATTATTCGAGACGATCGACGTCCATCGTCGATCTTCAACAATTAATAGCTGGCAAGGGCGACCGGTGCGCCGAGTGTAATGTCTGCGCGCACACCAGTCAGAACGATGTAGAATTTTCAGAAGCCAGTTGCAGAGAACTTTACCTCCACCGTCTTCACGGATGCAGTGAGTTATTCATATTCATGCGGCGTCGTATCATTACCGTGGTACACGTTAAAGGATCCAGCGTCCAGAGGTTAAATGCACGCTTTCTCGTAATAGAACGGTTTCACAAACTGGAGATACCAGACGCCCCCACGCTGGCATGACAATTAACTTCCGCTGTGGTAAACATTGCCAAATAATTTGCAATTAGACGCACACCGCTAAAGAACACAGGCAATACCCCTTTTTTTTACTGCTTAACTTTTGCCTAAGCCTGCGCGTTCTCTCTTTGAGACGGTTAGAACTAACGTTGATTAGAAACAGTCGCACATAAAAAACTCCGCGTTTCTCCTACCCGGCCGCTTCCTCCTCCCCGCCGTGTGTAGGTGGTTAAACGCAGTCGCTTTATAATAACGGTGTATTATTCATATTTAGCTTCCAATGTCAGGGGAAAGGAGGGCGTTCGCGCAGAAATAAGGTCAGAACAAATGAGTCGTTTAGAGCATCGGCACTCTTCCTTTTCGACAGTAAGCATGGACGCTGCCATTTTGGTACGGTGCAGACCAACGTGCACAGGCAACTGCCGATCGCCTACGATTCAAAATTGCGACTTCCTCAGCATTAGATCTGTGTTTAGGAAGCTCATATTATCATTTCGCTGTCGCAAAACTGTTTAACGTGGATATCAAGTGCCGTTTTGGGGATTTCAGATACAGTCAAATAACTGGACACCATGATTTTGCTGCCACATGGCCAAGTGTCGCTACTGAAGTTTTGAAGCTATTTTAATGACACTATTCATGCCCTTGTTGCAATAGCTTGTAATACCTGGATGAGTCCCTTGACGTTGAGCCCTGTGGATTCCACAAGCCACTACCTTTGGACGCCTGCCTCTTCTCGACGTGTTCCGCTAGTCGCCAGTAATTAGCTATGCGTTTCAGAGTAACGACACTTGGCCATGTGCAGCTTACAATCGGTGCCAGTTATCCGAAGCATACATCTAAAATCACAGGAAACACTAGCTTTTCCGTCCTCCACGAACGTTAAACAACCCGCGACGTGCTGCTTGTCTATAGCGTAATCGGCTTTCCTAGCACCGCATCTAATGCGGAGGATGTTGCACTTTTGGATCATGACGATCGGCAGTGCCGTGTCGTCTGCGCAAGACCCATAATGGCTGGCGCCAAAGCAATTTGAGACGGAGTGCCGACACTTTGAAAACGCTAGCTTATTTAGTGACTCTAGGCATGAAGTGAACTCAGCTGTGTTTCCCTCTTCGTCTTTCTTATCGTTTGTTGATTTCTTAATTATATCAGAATAATGAACACTTTATATCACGCTACGCTTGTGTAATTATTTCTCTTAGATTTATTAACCTGACCCAGTACTTAAACCGTTCATTTATCGATAGTAAATCTTCCAAATATATTTTCTAAATGTGAAGGTGAAACGACACGGAGATTGGGATGATGATATCAGACGCCAACGCCGCCCTCGAAAAATTGTTTGAACTTGGAAATCAGCAGTTTTGTCTGCCATCCACAGAAATAGAACAACAACAAAAACACCCAAACAGTTTTTAATTATTTTTAAAATTAGCTAAGCTCTTACACCATCAAGAAACCGCTACAAGATCATTGGGAAAGTCTAATACATCGCAATATATATTCGTCCCATAGAAATTAAAATATATTAGATGCCAATAAATCTGTTTGATAACCAAAAGAGGTGCGTCAAAAACAGGTAAGAAGCTAGAAGGACTCCCGGAGCGTTATGCATCTCTAGAAATGTGCTTACCGTCCAATTTCTTGGGCAACTATTGTAGTTCTTAAAATGTTCTAAACGACTTTACCATGGTTTAGACTATTTACTCAGCGCATTTGAATTACGACGACTTCAGCCACAAAGTGTCATTGTCTTTGATATATGAAATTGACGCAACGAAAAATATTACACAACATTAATTTTTCTGCATATTACCAAATATAATCACTACATCTGTAGTTAATTTCTTAGCTGTTCTAGCGCTTGCTATTAAAAGTATATGTGCTGAAAAATGTCAATTTTAGGCAATATTTGGAGGAGCTGTAAAAAATGAAAGTATAAGTGCAAATTACCAAAAAGTATACCGTTACATTCTTCAGTTCCGACATCATCTTGGTATCAAAACTGCTCTATTGGAACCGTGTTATCTTTAATGAACTGCTCCCACATGAACCAGCGGAGCAAGGGGAGGGTCCGCGCCATCACGCAGCAACCTAAAACAGTATGGACTGCAGGTCTAGCGTCTTTTATGTGTTGGGTTCCCAAACTCTGTTTTGCGGACAGTGACAACGTCGTTGCTGAAAAAAAGAAAGACTTTAGAAGGCCCATGTTATTAAACAAAAGGTCAAGTACAAGACTCTAAGAAAACCCCAACGTACACAAAATCTCACACAACCTAAAATAAGGTATATGGATTGTATGTCCCCGCTTTAGACATCCCCTTAAACTCGTACAACTCTGCCATAAGGTCGCCCATGAATCCAGGGGAAAGAGCCAATGTTCCGTTGAACACAAAAATAGGCACATGTTTTGCGCGGTCTGGGAGAGTTCACATGGTGCAAACGGGTGAATGTATGAACAAAAGAGTCCACTAGCGCGACTGGTTTCTTCCACCAATGTCAGGGGTACATCAACCCTTACACTGAGGCGATTTGCAAGTATTATTATGTATTTAAAACGTCGCATAATTAAGAAGGGTACAGACAAAACACGGCGAGAATGGCTTTATGCATACGCTATCAAAAAAGAGGGAGAACACGACTCTGCCAAGCCAGACATTTGCTCATTACCATAGAAAAACAACTGCGTCCTAGAAGAAGTGTTCGTGCCGTCGTGACATACGTACGTGTTCTGTTTTTCAATAAATGTTTAGTCGTGAGCTCGGCGCATGTCCTGTCCGTTTCTTTTCGATTTTTCGCGCCGTTCAGGGCACTGCGTTTTTTTTTTTTAAATTTACAATTCTGACTAAGGTGGTACAAATATTTCCCACTCTCTCATAAAGACCGAACTTGTGAGAAGAAGTTGCTCTATTGTAAAATGCATGAAAAATACTTTGTTTCTTTTTGGTAAGCACTTATATTCACATACATATAGACCTGTCCGATTTATTGAAAGTTTTAGCTACAGAACCGGTGTGTGTTTCAACATTAACGCGAAAAGTACGCGTTAATGTTGAAACACATTTATCGTGGCAACGTCACACTATAAGTGGAAGACAAAATAGAAGCTTTTTGTGCAACACGTGCTTGGCGTCGTTTTCTTCCGATTCTCCGTTTCGCTACAGTTCGTGATGCCGGGCGCCACCAGACTCAAATCTTGCTGGCTCAAACCGCTCCTAGATGTCTCCCCTTCCACCCGGAGTAAGACATCGCCACCACGATAAACAACCGCGGTCCTGAATGTCGCTCACAGAGGGCCAGCGCAGGTCGCACATTGGAAACTCGAGTCCTTATTGACTGAACGCGAGATTCAGCCTAACGCCGACCTAGCACGCACATTCAAGTGGATACGAGTGAGAGCGAATTTCGGAACGAGATCGAGGACACGGGCGGCTGCGCCCTGGACAGTGGAGCCCTGGACGGTGGAGGTTTAGAGCACTGACCCTGATAAATTGGGAACGAGGCGTGCTTCCGGGAACAGGTCTGGACGAACGGGCGTCTACATGTCCGGTCGGGGGCGCTAACCACTCCACCTTGGCTTTCTGGCGTTTTCTATCTGCCTTATTAATGCGCAAGAAACGAAATGCATCCAATCAGAGCTGTTCTGGAAGCGCACGCCTCCACGTGGTTGGTGGTACGACGCCTTCTGGCATGTGGGACATGCTCGTTGTGCTCCAAAAATACTTACAGTGTTTGTCTCGTCACGTGTACATGTGGTATTCTTGTTTGTGAGCTTTAGAAACATGGTATCATCATCATCTTTCGCGAGAATCAAGAGCCACGTTTTTGAATATATCACGGGCATTTTTTATCATCGTACGGCGGTGGCGGTCTCCGAAGAGGAAATACTCGAAGATATGATGATGATTGTACGATACTTGATCGAATGAATCAATGTCTTACGAAACCCCGAAGGTCAAAATCGACGGGGGCGCCAGGATTTGAGCTCAGGGCCTCCCAATGTCCGGTCGGGTGTGCTAACCACTAACCACTACACCACACAAGCGACGTATACTTCAGCAATTTCATCTAAAGCATTTGATGCGCAGCTCGGCCCTAGGTTTGGTCAGGCACATACTGACACGCGTAAATTATATCCACTTTCAAGTTTTGTTGATACGCCAGCCTGCGGTGCCATATCAAGTTCGGGGGAGGGGGGGGGGGGGGGGTGGCTACGCCTTGATGCCTCGATCATAAGATCAAAGGCCAGATTCCTGAAACTTTCTTACGACAAAAAGTTCGTAAATTTATCTTACGACGAAGTGACGAACGTTTGAGTATTCCCGAAGCAAAATGTTCGTAAGTTTTGCGCAAGTTATGACTAAATAACTCCTGTCGTAGGATTTCGTCGTAACTTACGCAAAACTTACGAACATTTGGCTTCGGAAACACTCAAAAGCTCGTAACTTTGTCGTAAGATAACTTTACTAACTCTTTTGTCGTAAGAAAGTTTCGGGAATCTTGCCTCAGGTTCCTGATACGACCCTCGTAAAAGCTTCAAATGTTCACGCCAGAAAGTGTTAGGAAAAACAAGGAGGCCAAGCGTGACAAACGTCAGATCCTTGGCAGGCCACTACACTCTTGGTTCCGTAACGTCTAATGACACGTCTACCACCGATGTAAACGTGACATGCGACATATTTTGACATGACAAAGAAATAACCCTGAAAAGTAGCCGTGACATTATGGCATTTTTCACAACTCCTTAGACCACTTAGGCGTTACAACAGCGCACGTAGCCGTGACAGAAAGAGCCCTGCACACCATTGTCGTTTCAAGCCCTTTGTCACGCTGATATTGTAACGCCTATGAAACGAGTAACGGCTAGAATCAGGATACAAAAATAATAGCCGCAAAAATTTTGAAGTCGGAGTTATGCCGGAGGTTGGTGAAGAGAGGTTTGAGGGGACCTCTGTAACTTCAACACTGAAACAAATGGGGGGGGGGGGGGGGTTGCATATGTGCGGGGGTGGGTCGGTCGTATTGTTTCGGTTTGCCCAGGACTTCTCTTCTTGACCGATAAGGCGCGCGGCCGTGTCTCGGTCCTGGCTTCTTGCGATTGTTTTCGAAACGGCGAAGAAGGAATAGTTTTTTTGTTGTTGTTTCCTTTGATATTCACGTTTTAGACTAGACCTCGGTCGCTCAGGGGGTCCTTGACTCCTTGCTAATGTTTACATCAGCGGATACTCGTGGGGTTGTACGCGGCCAACGGCGCCATGAAGCTAATGTCTGCAGATAATGATGAGATGGCTAGGTGGCCCCAGTGGAACTGAACACATCGCATCAACATTTGAGGGGTGTTTATACTGTGGATATGCACGCATCCAAGCCATGGAAGCCTAGAGTGTTTTTAGGTAACCGTTCGGTAGTTTAAAAAAAAAGACATTGCCGCGATCAGGAGTTTTAAAAACATGCCTCATAAATTTAATGTACTTTTGTTGACATGATGTGCAACACACTCAAATTAAACACTCTCTTATCAGCGCTGTCGGCTTTCAAAAATCGTTAAGTTTTCTACATCAATCAGTAGGTAGTCGTGAAACAACATTTCGAATACTTAAAGAATGTGAATGTGAGAAACACGTGAATTTCTTAAACATGCGCAATAAACTGTCTCCTTAAACACACAATCACGTTTGTTTCTTACGCTTTGAGTGAGTTGATATACGATTTGTGTTTATTGTTTCTTGCGAGATTAACTGTAAGAGCGTGTTCGGAAAGATGTCTTGGCACAGAAAGAATAAAACCAAACTCAGGAAACGGGACGGCGAACATAGGCATATCTTCCACTCGCAGTGCAACGCTGACAGTTGGGGTACACCCCAAGTTTCTTGCGATGTACTCCAATCGTCATTTGTATTAAAAAATAAAAACAGCCAATTGCATTAGCCTGTGACACTTTTTTGCTTCAAAAGCGCAAAGTGTGCTGGATTGCGCTTGAAAAATACTTGGTTACTATTTGTCTTTCTGTCGTTCGCATTTCGGGTTAAAAAGCATTTACCGACAGAAACAAAAAAATCTCAGCGTGCTTCAGAAAAAAAAAGATATACTCTTCAATATTTTGTTTCTATGTAACGCAAATTATTGGAGCATGCAGTCGATCGCCATAGCCGTTACAAAGGGTCGCGTGTGTCTCGTCGATTTAAGCATGATGATATCACCCACCTGTAAAACCTAACAGGCATCATAGAAGTCTCGCCAATATCGTCATGGCTTGTACGCCAATATCGGCGTGACATGTCACGCCGATGTTTAAAAAGATTCCCTTTTGCACTTGCATTTGAACGTTGTATCAATTTATTTTCCGGAGATATAAAGTTTCGAAGCTTGAGGCGTGGAGATTGTTAAGGCCTCACTATTGTATTTTGCACAGTCGTCGATTCCACTCCGAAGCATTATTTTTCCTACTTATTTTGTGAAGGGGTGACAATATGGTCACAAAATATTATTTGCAATAAAACATTTTTGTGCAAAAAAGCTACAGAAACACGTCAAGTAAACACGTTTTAGAGACATATTCACCAATTATTTACTAACGAACTACTTAATCTAAAGTAGCACAAATGTATAAAAATGAGCGTCTTCAAATCCGTTTTACGATTATATCAAAAAATACGGTTAGTCATTATTTTAGTTGTGCTATTAATGTAGAAACGCATCTGGTTTTCCTGGATTGACAAAACTGAACTTCAATTAAAAAAATCTTTATCTTTATTTTTTTTACACAGATCGTCGGCAGTGATTTGATCTAATTCGTGATGGAAAAACGTTATATAAAAATAACATATATACTAAAAAAAAGACAGCAAACTTTTACTTAAATTGAGATAGCTTGTCCTCGTTATACGAGTTTTGACGCACAATGTGTAGAAAGTCGTGCTGTCCAATGCTAAGCTTTATATTCGTGTTTCCTTGCAGTGCCTCCTAAGGACCCCCCCCCCCCCCTCCCGCGTTCAAATTCGGCGTTTCTTTGGAGCGCCGTAAAATGCTGCGCATGCCTTACACATTTATAATGTGGGTGGATTTAATAGTATTCGATGACGCCCACTATATTTCTAATTAAAATGATACCTTAAGATTAATTAATTACGACGTTAATGACTAAAAGTAAATATAAATATAATTATATCAAACAGTGTTCTCTGTTCCTAAATGTGTCCTTTGGCAGGGACCAATACTACATCAATCATTTTCCTGTGCGATACGTACTTTTCGCAGGAACGATTTGGCCCGCATTTCGCAGAACACCCTGTATAGGTATAGTACTTTTCCCAAGGACACGCCTTTCATATAGGAAATATTTTACAGAAATATACCAAATAGCAACCGAAGAATTATTGTATGAACTGGCATGGAAGCATCGAACAACAAAACCCTTGTGGTTAACAGTCTTTATCTGTATCTTATTGTACGGTGCGCATCGATACTTAGAAATGGGAAGCTGGTTTCCTTGTTGTCACACAATGTTAAACACCAAGATACCGCCTTTCCAGATACTACATTCCTTGCCTCGTTTTCATGGTGACGGACCTTTCTCGTGTGCAGGCCTTACGTTTCACAGTAGCGGGCTGTAGATGCAGTTCTATACTCTTGACAGCTGTGTCGTCCGCCGATAGTCCTTCGTGAGCAAAAGGCCCAAGGACTATGGAGGGGGCGGGGGGGGGGGCAGGTTAGGCGCCAACGCAATGAAACTCAAATGGAAAGATAAGCAATATGAACAGCACGACGTTCTACACCCTACGATAGAACAGCACCGCTGTACAGCCTTTGTCGGTTCTAAAAGATGTCACTTTGGAGCCTACTAAGTGCGGCAAAGCCCAAATAACGAAGACAATCTAGCTCCATTTGAGTGAAAGTGTGTTGTCGTTTTTCTTTCTTGGAAATCATACGTTACACAATGTTTTGCCATCCAAAGGTAGTTAAAGACACTGCACATGATTAAACAAGTTTGAAAGGAATAAAGGGTTAAGTTTTTCTTTCTGAAATATTGTCATGCAATTTTGCCGCATGTTGGCTACAATAATGGCTAAGCATGCCTTTCTATATATTAGTAAAATGAATTTAAACATACTCATTTTGATACAGTTGGTGCCATTTTATATAAAGTAGTCTTTTGGAAAATAATTTGTGAATGTCTATATAAAACGTTTTTACTTGACATGTTTTGGTAGCTTTTTTGCACTGACATCTTTTATTGTAATTTTTATTATTCTGTGCAGATGTTGTAAACCTTTTTTAAAAATAAGCAGGGGAAATTATTACTACGCGCTTGCTTAGGTGTGAAATTAACGGCTGTGCAAAATACAATAGTGTATGTCAACCTTGTCAATCTCCACACCGCGAGTTCAAAATGCCCTATCTTTGGAAGAAAGTTAACTACGGCGTTCATATATAGGGGCCCTAGGGTTCGGAGTTTTCGGTTTAAACCGATAAAAACCGATAAAAGTACGCCGAATATATTTTCGGAAATTCGGTTTTAACCGAAAAAGGTAAGTTTTTAGGTTCGGAATTTTCAACTAAAACCGATAAAAGTACGTCGAATTCATTTTCTACAATTCAGTTTTAACCACAAAAGGTCACTTTGACCTTCCAATCGTACCGCAGAGCCCTGGCGAAAAAGCGGAACGACAGTGGCGACCGAAACGTGTCCGGATGTGTGGGATACACGGGCGCCATCACGGCGTTTTGGTTTAATGTGCGCATCATCGATCGGAACGTGAAGTCCGAAATGCCCCATGACTTCTCCATGTACGAGCCTGTTTTAAAACTCGTTGTAAGGAATACTGGATGCAAGCTCTGCATGTTGTGTTGTGCTTCAAATCGTCGCACCGTGTCTCTTTTGGCGGTCACAATTGGTTGATTGGCCGATTTTGGCTCAGGCAGCGCTTCATCTCCTCAGCCCGCCAGTGTCCAGTGTTAGCTTTGAGAGGGCATTCTCGAAGCTCAGGGTCATATTAACAGGAAAGAAATTAGTGCGGATCAACGAAGAGAACCTGGGAAAGTACATGTGTGTGTACTATAATAAGATCACGTAATCCTCATGCACAGAAGGTGAAGTTACATGTTTTTTGGGCATAGGCTTCATATCTAAGTTGTTTGTACTTCTGTGTTTTTTTTTCTTGTTTCTTTTACAGTTGCACACATTTGCCAAAAGTGTCCATTTCTTTTTTCATGTATCTGTGCAGTTATTCTTTGAGTGATCACAAATATCAGAGCTACAAGGATTGTCTGACCCGGTGTCCGTTAGTGTTTATTATAATTAACCGAAAAAAGCCGATAAACTTTTGTGGGCATAAATATACGCCGAAAAAAACCGAAAATTAAATTTTGAAATAAACACCGAAAAAAGTACGCCGAATTTTGAAAAAATAGAAACCGAAAACGCGGAACCCTATATATAGCTGAATGATCATCTCAAGGACATTGTTTTCAAATATATCTTTTTACAAAAATATAGGTATTATCATTCGGAGCAGCACTGTACGATCTGACGTGGGCACACCATTGTGTAGTTATACCTAAGGTTAGGTTCACCAAGAACATGCGTGGTAGAGGCTTCCGTGAATTACCAAGTTGTACATTTTTGGGGGGAACATATCTTGACTTCTAGTATTACTTCACTCTGGGCATTCCTATGGTCTCCGGCTGTTAGCGAAATGACAAGAAAAAGTTTGTACAATCTTTTCTGCTGACGTCCGATGCAATTCGAGGAAACCTCAGCGCACGCACGCATGAGGGATTGGCCTGTAGCGAAGACAATGCGTGAGCTTTCGACGCGTCTTCCTCTCCCTGTTTACGCAGGTTAGTCCCCGGTTTGATAAGCGGTGTAGCTGCCTCTAATTGTTGCGGCCATTGTTTAAAAAAACAGGGTCCTCGTCCGAGAATGACGCTTGGAGTCAGTCATTAAATCCTGCTATACACAGAAGGACGTGTGCTTACCAACTTTCAAAGTCTCTCACGCATCACAAGCAGCGCCATTGTCTTAGCTGCGGAGGAAAGTAAAATTTTCCTTCTAGGGGAAGCTTTTAACCGCCAGAAAGTACCACCAAGAAAGTTCAAGGTCAAAAAAAGCCCGAAGAAAGGACTGGGTCAAATAGTGATGCCGAGAAATTAGCGCCTTCAGTCCGTTTGGCTCACTTCATCGCTGCGCGGCTTGCGAGCAAGCTTAGGCGGGAATTGCCACTTCGGTAGGCAGCTCCTCGTTGTGGCCCTTGTCTGGATAGACGTTCCAACCCAGTCCATCTCAAAAGGTAAGGTTATTCATGCCCAAAACCGTTTGAGACATTTATCGACTATAGTGAGATTTGTAACCACTTAGGCAGACATTTCGAATGCGCCGGCTTTTATGTTCGATTAATTTCTTATTTTTATTAGTTCTGAATATTCACAGCAAAATTAGCGATCGAAGAAGATCGTGCATCTAGAATTTGAATTTAATGCGACCAATCCTGTGTACTGATTCCACAGAAGTCCCAAAATGCCTCATTATATTTTTCTTTCTGTATAGAGCTGACTCCTCCTTATACCCCCCTGAAATCACTGGAAACGCGCTTTGAGTGTGGAGCCCTTTCTTATGGCAGGCTTGTGGCATCATGCCCGTCAAAGGCTTGGCCTAGAGGTTTGACTTTGTTGAGAGACACCGCTCTTTAAGTTATATAATAAAAGTACCGTTTCAGGCATCCAGTTTTAAGTATTGGCTGTTTGGATACGAGATAATCGCTTTTCCTTAATTGTAGTTTGCCATAACCATATTGTTATGTGAACAAGTGTTTCATATTTCAGAAGTCATGTGTACCACGCATGCCACCACTGTTTCAAGCGGTGGCATGTGCATATGTATATAGTCGTATATTCTCGAACCTATTTTTCTAGTGTTGACGATTGGGCTAGTAGATTGCCCACTAGTTTTCATTTATAATCGTTGCTGGTAACATCTTTGTTTTCATAAACGTGACCACTCTGTCGTTTTTAGTTTTTCTAATTTATTTAACGCTCTGCTATCTGAACAGCCCTTGGAGATGGCGTACAAATAGATTGGTTGATAGGTGCCAATAGTACTACAGACAATGTAAAAACTTGACCAAACTATACCATTATTATACCTACTCAAGGACTTAGGCGAACGTTACACCTAGTTGATTGGAATTTTAGCTGGACAATATTCATCGTTTTTTTTTCTCCTTTCAGATTCTTCATCAATAAACTAGAGAACGAACGGAAAGAGCCATCATGATGATTTCTCTCAACCCATTGAGGCTTGCCGAGGAGATCGAGAAGATGGGCGACCCTCGTACGCGGGAGTATGGCCTGGTCGTGAAACCGCTGTTCGTGTTTCCTCTCATCATCTGCTACCTGTACTTTGTCAAAGTCATCGGTCCACGCTGGATGAAGGACAGGGAACCATTCCAGATTGTCACATTGATCCGCCTCTACAACCTTGTTATGGTGGTCCTCAACGCCAGGTTCCTCTACATTGTCCTCGTCAACACCTACCTTCCATCAGGTCGCTACAACCTTTTTTGTCAAGGTATCACGGGGTACATGGACGAACAACTCGCGTACTACTACAAGTCCGGATGGTGGTACGTCGCCGTACGCTACGCCGACTTCCTGGACACCGTCTTCTTCGTTCTGCGCAAGAAGTTCACGCACATCACGCATCTGCACGTCATTCATCACACCGTGGTGGCGGTGAATGCTTGGTTCTGGGTTACGTTCGCACCGGAGGGACAGCCGGCCTTAGGACTTGCCATCAACGCGTTTGTGCACGTCGTCATGTACGCGTACTATTTCCTCGCTACTTTGGGTCCCAGCGTGAGAAGGTACCTTTGGTGGAAGAAGTACCTTACAACGTTGCAGATCGTGCAATTCGTAATATTCATGGTACACATGTCCATTCCACTGGTTGTAGACTGCGGATTCCCCAGGTACCTGATTCACATTGCAAACGCGCAGACACTTCTTATATTGTGTCTCTTTGTAAACTTCTACATAAAATCGTATTGGATGCGAAGGGGTGCATCACCTACAAAAGGCAGGCCTGTCAGTGATCAAGCCTTCAAGAGCGAACTTGTACATAACGGCAAGCACGAGTAGGAAGTTGAGCAAGGAAAACGATGTCAGTCTCCATTTATGTTGTACAACAGTTGAGCCTACCAATCCTCTTCTATAGCACCATGCTGTCATGAGAGACCCCAACATAGAAAGAATTGCAAATAGGTTTGGCATGGGAAAACGTTGGCCTCCACTGTTTGCATGTCTTCCCTGCTGTAGTCAGCAGGAAATGAACTAAAATATTCTTAACAAAAATATGTTTAGAATATCTTGAGAAGCACTCGGTCTCACGTTGGAAAAACGTGACAAAGTTAAAAGAGACCTGTAAATATTCAATGAGCATTTTTCTCCAAATGATAATGTAGTCGAGGTCAAAGAACCGTTATTTGCACTTCACGCGAATGTTAATTGCCACTTTATCGCAGAATAGAGCAGCAAGCAGCATCTGGTATAATTTAAGCGCATTAACATTTGTACGAGAGCTACATGCAAGATGAATTTCGACACCTTCATTATTAACCGAAGCATCCATAAGGAACATGTAATTCTTACAAATTGTGGCAGAGGTCATATGTACTTTGAATACGTAAATTTTAGCGTAGGAACCAAATCTCAAAGCAGTGTAACTCAGGCTTGCCTGACTTATCGAGTTTAGATAAGTGTTTTATCTTGAGACCGCTTCATATTGCTGCTATATAGAGCGATATTTGGAGGAATATATTTGTTCTGTCGCGGGAGTGACTTTCATAGCCTATAGAATATTTCACACATTTCGTCTTTTAGAGCGCAGCTCTTAGGCGCCCGTTTCCGGCTGAAGCAGCGTCGGCGTCGCCGTCGGCGTAACCACGCGGGGCATTATGGGACATTTCCCATGATACAACGCGCGCGGGGAGGGAGGAGGACGAGGGGAGTGGAGGAGGAGAGGGAGGAGGAGGAGGGGAGGGCAGGGGGGAGGAGGACGAGGGGAAGGGATGAGGAGGGGGAGGAGTGGGAGGGGAGCGGGGAAAAGAGGGAGGAGGAGGGGGTAGAGGAGGAGGAGGAGGAGGGGAAGATGAGAAGGGAAGAGGGGAGGAGGAGGAATGAAGGGAGGGGGCGGAGGGAGGGGTGGGAGAGGAGGGGAGGAGGTTGAATGATGAGGGGAGGAGGAGGAGGTGAAGGAGGAGGACGGGAGGAGGAAGACGAGGAGGAAGAGGAGGGGAGGAGGAGTAGCAGGGAGGATGAAGAGCTAAGAAGGAGAGAGAAGGGGTATACCCTCCCCTCAGTACCCTTCCTTCCTCCTCCTAAGGAGCTGCGCTCTAATTCGGCGTTACATGGTGTTGTAAACGGCTTTTATTTTTTCTGCATTATTTTTTCTTACATAGAATGTGATGTTAGTATTTGTGCGGCATCGAACACCCGGTTTTGCGATACGCTGCAGCGTGCAGGATATCATGAAACCATAATCTATTGAATATTTTATTTATTGTATTGTTATAACTATTGCTGTCAAGTAAAAATCAATGTCCTGTTTCATGAATCTCAAACGAAAGTCTAGTCAAAACTCTAAAAAAGAGGGAAGTCAGCTTGGGGCAACTGTTGACAATCTCCAAAACCCGAAAATAGATTTAGGGTACTTAATCTAAAAACGACTTAAAAATGAACGTTTATATAAATTTTAAAGCAAAAATAAAAATTAGGCGAACAAAAAGATAGCGTTGACACAAATCAACGACCAAGATTTGTTATAATATTTTGTGCATACACAAAAAACAAACACGCATATTTTGTTTTCAGCTGACTTTGATATATCACGAGCTCGCATACTAGGGACGACGCCCACAAAAGGCACTGGAAATAAAAGCGTGACCGAAAAATTGTTTGTATGTTGTCATTGATAAGTTGAATTGATCATTGATCATTTAATTTCAAAGTGCAAGCACTAATGTCGATTCAGGTGAGTTGGGGCATTTTGTAACTGTAAACGATTAGTATTGTCACAGTTCTACACTTTTGAAGAAGCATGCGAGAGTGCGGTCCACATTTTGACGGGAGGTGACCTTTGCTGAGAAAATAAAAACACGCATTAACAATTAAAACTAATTACGAGACCCTCCTGCAGTCTCATTCCAACATTTATGTCTGCAACACGTTTTTTTCTCTCGGCTACAATATATGGCGAAGCGCCAGTATTTGACAAAATTGAGCGCTGTTCAATGAGCTCTGGTCTTTACGTATTGTTTTAAAATATATATTTACAATAGCAAATCAGATTTCATGCCGTCAGAAACTAAGAGAGAGCGAAGGAGACGAGATTGCGCGGTGACGTCAGAATGTCGAGCTATGGTTGGAAAGGATAGTGAGTAGACGTAAAGCTGGCCGCTGTATGACCCCGTAAAAATGGCGGCTCTGAAATTATTGCGGTAAACTCACCCAGCGGGGAAAGCAAACGACAAGAAATACTCGTGTTTATTAGCGCTCAGAAAAACCCTTCGTTTTTATCCTTTTTTTATAGTATGTTTGTTCGTGCACAGCGAAGATGTTCATGCCCGTATACAGGGACCTGTGGGCCCTATGAGGGGCCTTCCACGCAGTCTCGATTGTCGCTGTTTCAAAAACGGTCAGTTTTATTAGGCTGTTTCGATGCTATTTGCCCGGCTAGTTCTGCCACGATCCGTGAAGTTGAAATAGCAAACCGCCAGCGAGCGCCCAGTTCAGTTTAGACCTGCGGTGCGTTGAAGAATAAATCGGGAACATATTCACTTTCTGCTGTTGAAGTGATAGCTTTATGGGAAAATCCTCCACATACCTTTCTTTCTCGTGTTGGACTTGAGACATGACATCAGAATGTCGCGCGATGTACCGGTGTCATATCATCGCACATGGTGACATCACATACGTAATACCATAATAATTTCCCCACTACATTTAGCAAAAAAAAAAAGATATAACTCGAGTAGACGTAATGCGATGTCAGGTTGCGTGCAACTGTCACGCCACGTCACGCGACTTCAATTTACCATAGAAAAACACCTTCAACTGTTACCACAGCTTTCTTGTATTTCGTGGAATGTCGAAGTCAGTCAATTTTCTTAGCGGTGTCGTCTAAGTTTTACCCCAATACTTTACTATAAAGTATTTGGGTAGAAGATTAACCTGTCCCTCAAAATTCACACAAAAGCAGCTTTGCGGTTAGTTGAGGTGGCCCGTTCGCTGGCGTGCTTCGACCGCTTCGGTAGCTGGAACGGCTAGGGCATCCTGACGGCGTCAGCCTCGCCGCAGCTTTGCTCATCCCGTGACAGACTACGTCACGATTGCGCCGGAAGTGACGTGCCCTCGGCTGGCTGCTCTCCAAGCGCTTGCCAGAGTGGGCCGTTTGTAACGATAAATACAGCCATCAGGCTCAAAATACAAACGTGCAAATGTCATTTATTGATATTGTGGATCATATTCAGCCTATTTCTGAACACCACGGGTATATTTCAAATTTCGTTGAAGTATTCCTTTAAGCTGAGACTCGAAGCTCCACCTTCAGCGCGAGCTCGCTGGCTTCCTCAGTGATTTGGTTGCGCGTTGCCTGCGCGTTCACACTTGTGTTAGCAAGGGCAGAAAGCTCGTCCTGAAGGCGGAGCTCTCAGTTTCAGCTTAAGAGTGAACGGAGTATAGACTCAACATCAAAGAAGTACTAATCTAAGCAATGTTTTAACAAGTGAAAATGTATATATAATAAAACTGTAGTGCCGTGATCGCCTGGTTTGGTTTAAAGTCAGCGACTTATATATATATATATATTTGCGAATGGTTAACGAGCTTAAGGTTGAAAGCTCACTTACTATGAAGAAGTCGATGGAGTTCGGAGCATTTTAACACCAGCAGGTTCTTCTCATGACAGTGCACGCCGTGGAGTCCTCAATCTGACTAGTGTGCTTGATATTTAAGCTGTTATTTTGAGGTCTCACTCCGGAATTAATTCGCGCTTTACTGCACAGTCGGAAGACAATAGAAGGGAAATCCGCACAAACCCTTCACTCACAGGCCTGATTATGTTAGTTTAAGCACGTGCCAATTTTTTCTTTCACAGGAAGGGAATAAATAATTTCACAAGGAAATGTATTCAAAAACACGAATGTTTCAAGTCATCTGTGCCAACTTGCTCTGTGTTCGTGTACGCATAATTATGGGGCTTAATAAAAAAAGGAAGAAGCGTCCTTTTTATTTTTTAGTATGGAAGTCAGGGTTAGTCTTTAGTTATAGTTGGTGTCCGGGTAAGATTCCAGTGAAGCCGAAACGGGAGAGGTTTCCACGGTATGCACTGTAGCCTAACGAATCGGACCTAGTCTTTCCCACATTTTGCTTGGAATTTTTATTCTGAGGAGCAGTCAGCTGCAATATGAGCTGGCCCAGTCACGTGCTAGCCCAAAGTGGTAAAATGCAGCAAGGGGTGTCTTCGGCATGATAACCTATGACACGAACTGCCACATTTTGCCAATACAAAATGTGGCATGTCCTGTGCCACCTTGGCCGGAACGCTGCTAGGCCGTTGATATTTCCACGCGCACTGTACGCACTTCTTTATATTAACCGGTCGTTCTCGGCCCTCTATGGCCGTCCTCTCACTCGGGTTAAGTCACCGGTTAACACATGCGCACAATTTGGAGGCGTGAGCGTTAAGTTTGTTTCCGCATACTAAACAACAAAGATGCTCACTTTCCTCGATACATTTTCCGGTGGGGGGGGGGGGGGGGGGGGGGTATTAAGGACGATCGTGTGCGACGTTCCTCATTAACAGTAAGTAAAGATTCCCATGGGAAAAAAAGAAAAAAAAAGGTGATTCATATTGGTTTACCGTTTTGCAATTTTAAAACGTTGAGAAGGCTTTGAAACGACAAAACCGGTTTGTATAGGCTTTGTTAAGTGTCGCAAGTGCCCTTTCCGAGAGAGGCGGCTTGCGATTGGCCGACGAGCGTTTATCGTCACCCTACTCGCACCCCGCCTTTTTTGAGCGGAAAAATCTGCTCAGTAAGAGGTGTGTCCCGGCCTTTCATCACGTTTTTAATAGGAAAATTGGCATCGCGTGAATGTAGTGTTTGGATTTCTAGGATGCTTAAGGGCCCGTGGAATCAGTTATGACCAAGAGCAGACGATCGCAGAATCCTCTCTAGTGCCCCTTTAAAGGGGCTCTGCAACAACTTTTTGACTGGTTTTTAATTAGCACCGAACCTAAGCGCACTGAACATAGTAACTTAATGAAACTTTTCTTTTCGCAAAATTCGCTTATTTTAAAAGTTATAGGCAAATTAGAATTACAAAAACAAGCAAAAAATAACCTCCTTCATGACGTCGTAGGTCCTGGCTTGAGTGGCCGTGAACGAGAGGAGGGATAGTGAACTCATCGAGCGCTCACGGCTGCCGCACTCCGTGTCGACGGCTCGAGAGGGCGCCACTAAAGCGTGTGTTAGATAGGCTGTATGAAGCGGGCGGCCAGGGCGGCTTGCAATGCATTTGCTGCGCGATTAAAGACTATCTCGGCATAACCACTTCATTGGCCACAAACAACAGCAAACACGGGGTAAAGATCAGTACAGAACGGGAGCCACTTCGCGCTGCCATACCGCCAAATGGCCTTTCTACGCTTCGGGACCTTCTACGCTCGCCGTTCATCGGCGCCCCATCCCACTAGCCCTTTCTAATATGCGCCGTTTTTTCCGCCGCTTGGTGGCAGGTATGTCGACGGGTCATTTCTTGTTTCCGTACTTTATAAACTGCATTTGTTTCTTTTCTGATCTAAAATACTGAACAAAAACTACTTTCATACATAATTAAAACGGTTCGCGACACTTATATTTTGTATCTCGTCTAAAAAAAAAAGCTTTTAGCGGCTTTGACCAGTAGTAAGCCCAGGACCAAAAAAACGTCACATTTTGAGCGCTTTCGGTGCCGCGGGTCGCCCTCGTCGGTGGAGGAGGTTTCCGCGTCGTCCGGTTAAAATATGACGCACTGATATTTAGTTACTCTCTCCGTCCCCGCTGGCTCGCCCGAACCCCAAGAGATGTGGAAACAGCAAAAAAGGTAGACGCTTAAATATGAATGCAGGGCCCCTTTAAGTCTTGAGCTCCCATGTGCAACGGAAATACTACTAAAGCCAGTACCCATGACCTAGGAGCAAGATGTCAATCCTTGGATGATCTAAAGAGGACTCTGAGTTCACTCTAACCACTCATTCACACTGGAAGCGGATCCGCGTTCGCAAGGCGGTTGCGAACGCGGTTGTATAAAGATCCAGTACAATCTCACGCGCACTTGATGACATCAAATGCGCGTGAAATTGTACTCGATCCTTATACAACCGCGTTCGCAACCGCTTTGCGAACGCGGATCCGTTTCTAGTGTGAATGAGCGGTAAAAGAGGTCCCATGCATACCCATGTCTTCTGGAACACTCGAAGGTAAATATATTCCCAGCGTTACTTTTGGCTGGGGCTATGTCGCAGTGCACAGCGATTCGTCCAAGATTGTCCATACTGCCAAATGAGGAAGCGCCCGCCTCAGTCTTCTACGGGTTTATTTCTATTGCTGCCTTCACCTGAACGGTCGTTTCAAAGAGTTGGGAGTAGGATCACTGCATTTCTCCACGTCAGGAAACCGCTGGGTCGTCGTGGCAATTGATACACATGACCAGACACGTCGAGAGATCCGCACTGCTCCGGAGGTTTCAGACTTTTTACTCAGTAACATTATTATGCCATATATCTCCACGACTATTAGTGAGCCACTACGGTCGCTTATTTTTATCAACACCTGTAAAAGAACTTCTGCAGGCCTGTAGTGTTTTTATCGCTCCGCCACAGCTTAGCCCCTGCAAACAAAGGGGCCGATTGAGCGGCTCAACAGAACGCACGTCAACATGATTTCAACGTACACAAATTCAAACCAGACAAACTTTGACAAAGTTGTCCTATTTATAAGTTCAGCCTACAACACCAACGTTCACAACTGGATTTTCTCCACATTTGCTTTTCTTTTTGGAAGAGAAGGTTTGTGCACCCTAGATAAAGTTTTACCGTACTGGTCGGAATTTTTCAGAGCACCAGTCAGTCTGAAACATATCCTCACACGCTGAGGAATGTATTACATTATGCATAGTCTACAATGTTGACAACACATACATTTGCTGTGTGGAGAGTAAAATTGGAGCGCCATGTCAGGACGCTCAAAACGGCGCGCTCTGGCAAGCTGCTGTATGAGTTCTAACCAGAGTACACCCTTTGGCACGGATGTGGGTGATCATATCTAACTTACTCATAGATGAAATAGATAAATTTTAATTTTTATTTCAGTGCTCCGTTAACGAATACATATGTTTTGCAGCACAGCGGAACCAACACAGCTGAGGCTGAGGTTGCTTTGCTGCAGCGATAATGGAGCTGGAACTTATGCGAGCTGTGGCAGGAATGTAGGTATATAGCAGTGGTGGTGGGCAGTAATGTGACCAGGCCACCCAAAGGCCAAATGGCGCTCCTAGAGAAATCGTCCGGGAAAGAGACTGAAAACTGGCTCTCTCAGGAAAGGAGCATTCTTTCCATTTTTGCCTGCTGCAGTGGGACCGTGACAATCAGCTGCAGAAGTGAGGGAAGGCAGTCAAAATTGAACACGCTGTGCACTTTCTCTCAGTGTACTGTAAGGCCACTTGTCTCGTCATACACAAAGTTGAGGTCGAAGTTTGCTGAACTCTTTAGTTAGAACTCTCATTCCTTCGAGATGGGCACTCTTTGCAGGACGTGGTGAAATTCATTGAAGCAGCATATGCAGTGCGTTGAATGATGTATAGCGCCAGTTTGTCCCTACATGCGTACGCTACACAAGAGTCAATGCTTTGTAGATTGTCCCTAGGCGAGCTGCTCAATGATTCAAATCACTCCGAAACAAGTGCACACGTCAGCGTAATCTACAGCAATTCCATTTCCAGAAAATGCATTCACATTAACATGAGTCTGTCGTAGCGGTGGCGCTGCTTATCAAATGGTGCACGTGCAGATGCCTCACGTCACACAAAGTTTGTTTGTGCGCATGCGCAGTGCCCGCAATTGTTTCTGGGCAAGATTTTTAAATATTGGGTTTTGTCTGTGGGGCAGTTTTATGAAAGGCTATTTTATATCTTTACAAGCCCTTGGCAACCCTACCGCCAAACGTCTTCTGCCATTTTACCTATCTATTTGTATGAAAGTGCTGGGAGTCTGCCTTCGGGAGAACGTGGCCCACCCCTCAGTTCACCGTCTCCTAGGCTTCGAAGCATCAGGTTGGCCTTCCACTTACAGAGTAATGCGGATAACAAGGAAGGAAGACTCTCGGGAAATCCTAATGATGAGGACTGGGCTACACAATTCGATGACCGGATGCTTCGGCACCTGCTTCGACACGCACCCCGCCTTCGTTTTTCTACGGGAGTCTTCGGATCACCTCCTTGAGACATCGTAGAGACGCGTGCTCCAAGAAATCCTCGCGGGTTCTGCCTCCCGCCGCAAGGCAGGCCTGGATCTCCCCATCAATCTGTCCGACACCGATTTGTCGGCAGAGGCAACTGCCCTTCTGTCAAAAGGCCCCAAGTTCGCACCGCCTGCACCATCATCAAGAGTGGACCGGCTGGCCTGCGTCTACGAGATTGCGGCGAGGGTCCCGGAGAGTGATCGACAGGACTTTGTCGGGGCGGCGGCCGGCGTGGTTTGCCATCACGGTGGCGCGAGTGCACCGGTACGCTCGGAGGTGACAAGCGTCGTGGAGGAGCTCCGCCGATCCGATCTGGTGCTCTTGGAGGCGGACAAGGTGGGCCGATTCGTCATAATGAACAGGAACAAATTCAGAAAGAAAGTGGATGAGGCACTAAAAAGAACTTTGTTTCCCTAAAAAACGCTCATCGGGAGCACTCCGCTCCGAAGTCAAATCTGTTTGTGATTCTCTCAGCCTCTTTTCCTTAAAAACGCTAGTTTCCGCACCGTCAAAACAGTACCTTTCCATTTTTTCACCTCAGAAATGCACAAGCCAGACATTCCCCTTCGAAGCATAGTCTCTGAGGGGGTATGCTGGCAGAAACCTCTCGCCCTCTTCCTACAAAAGTACCTTTCCTCTATTGATCTTCCCGCACCCCTTCCGCGTTAAGGGCTCCCTTGAGGTGATTGATTTTATCCGACCTTTGCACTCTAATCAGGAGCACAACATTTTCTCACTGGATGTCGAGGACATGTACTACAATCTCGACCTCAAAATTCTTTTGAGCTCTGTGTCTGAGGCAATCGACCTGCATGGATTGACGCGGTTCCAAAACGCGTCCGGAATCTCGGTCGGAGGCTTCCTCGATCTCCTCCGGCTCTACCTGAGCTCCACTCTGGTTGAGCACGAGGGAAGAGTCTTCATTCAGAGGTCGGGCGTGTGTATCGGTTCCTGCCTCGCGGCGATCTTCAGCGAAATTTATCTCTTTTTTGTGGATCACGTGGTGCAGGAGCATCTTGCTTGCTCGGGTACTGAATGTAAGATCTTCCGGTACGTTGACGACTACCTCGTTCTTCATCCTGTCTCCAACTCAGATGCTTCCATCTTTCAGGCATTCAAAACTAACGCCAGCGGCCTCACCTTCAAAAAGGAAGACCCTACTCAGGAGGGCCTTCAATTCCTCGATCTTCGACTAACCCACTCGTCTCACGGTCTATGCTGGTCTTTTCAACAGCGCTCCCAGAAACCTGTCCTCCCCTTCTCTAGCCATCATTCAAAAACCGTAAAGTCCGGAATTGTTCAGTTTCTCCTTTCCTCCTCTTCCAAAAAGTCCTGCGATCACAAGATCAGGGAGCCTGTCGCTGCAGGCAACCAGGCTCTAAAAGCGGGTTTCACGGTGGACCTCCTAGATAACATCAGCAAGAAGCTCATCCTGCAGTCTAGGAGCCGCCCAAAGGAGGCCCCTCCGGGACCCGGTCTGCCCGCCCTGCGTGCATACCTTACTCCCACAACACGGCACACCGACTGTGTGCACTTGCACATCGATTCGGTACCAGAGTTGTTTTCACATGTAAATTTAAATTGGGAGGCATGTGCAAGCGAGTCACCAACCCAGAACCCCCCCACCCACATGCACAAAAAGAACACTCGCAGTGCTTCCGGCCCTGCACAAGGAAGAAAGTGTATAGTATTCCTTTGCATGCGGAGCCGAGTACATCGGTCAGACCGGGCGCTACGTGAATGACCGTCTCCGGGAGTACGCCAAAGAGGTCTCGTCTCTTTCTCCGGACTCCTTCCATCCAGTCGTGGCTCACGCCAAAAACTGCCCCTCGTGCACCCCCGAGTTCTCGAAAACCAAAATTCGCGGCGGGCACAAATCTCGATTCGGCAGGGAAATCCTTAAGTCTCTACATATCAAATCTTCTGTCTCAAACCTGTCCAGCCCTTCCCTTTCTCTTTCCGATCGAGATCGATTCGCTTCCTGCGGGGCGAGAGGGTTCCTCCAAAGACATAAAAAAGTCCAAATTCCCGTACCTTCTGCTCCTTCTCTTCTCCGCGCCCCTTCCTCCTCCTCCCCTTCCCATCTTTCCCCAAGAGGGCACCGCCGGCGAATCCTCTCCTCCTCCTCTTCTCCGCGCCTTCCCCCCTCCTCTCTTCTTTCCCCAAGAGGGCAACGTCGGCACTCGGGGCTGTGTGTAACGGCGCCATGTCCATGGACGCACAGCTGATCCCGCCTTCCGCCGTGCACGTACAGCTGCGAGCAGGGCCACATGGCTCACGCTTCTCTCACCCACGACCCTCCCTCTCCACCTCCCCGACGCTCCCCGTCGAGCTTCAGGAGGCAAAGTCGAGCCAGTAAACCTTTTGTTGAAAGTCGAAAGCCTGTCTTGTCTGTTTGTTTTCAATGCCCCTCTTTCCTTACCGTAAAAAGTGCTTCTTTAATAAAGCATGTTTTTTTATTTTCCAAACCTGAGAGGCACGGTACATGGCTCCACTAATGGCATGATTGGAATCGTATTTCGGTTGTCACTTTCTTCCTCAGTTTGAAAGAGCAAAGGTGAAGAGAAAAAGAATATGCCTATTTTAGCTCGCAGACTTTTGGGAACCGGGCATTCGAGTGATGTTTTTGGATATTGGAGTGTTTAAAATGTATGGGTTAGATAGCCACCTGTGTGAACAAAGTCAAGCACCTTTTTTGCGTACCTCTAAGAGAAGCTCCTCTGAATGAGAATTTCCCGAGTCTGGATGCCCGTCAGGGAGTCCTCCACGGCATCAACAGGGGGCAGGTGCACCGGTCTCCTGGCCCTCCTCCTGGTGTTGTGGACCCTGCGCCTGACTGGCGCGGGTGGAGGAGGTGGAGGCTGCGGCTCCCTCCTCAGGCACGCCTGGCTGTGGAGGGCGTGCACAGGCCGTCACGATGCTGGCGGAACGACCAGGCTTATGTCGGAGCGGCATATCCAGGCAAGGGAAGCGCCGCTTCCAAACTCCAAAGGTCCTTTCAACAGAGTTGCGGGTTCTCATGTGGGCCTTGTTTTATCTGGTTGAATGAGAGAGTATAAATATGGTTAGGTGAAGTACATTTTCAACTTTACTTGCAACGTGCAGTTAGAAGTTTCACCCTATAAACACGCATACAAGTCGTTGGAGGCCTACAACTACTTCCTGCAGGTAAGCATTGTCGTTTCATCCCCCGCCCAAGCGAACTGGTGAGAGCTGAAGTTTGGGAAAACGTTTTACCAGGTGTCCCCAAAATAAATTGCAGGTATAAAATGGGCAGCGTAAGTCACCGACTTCGCATTTAAAGCGGAAACTTCCTCAAATACGTCATTAACTGGTCACATTCTCGCATTAAATTTTCAAATTTCTACTTCAAGCATGCAACAAAAAAAATGTCTTGGACGAATATCTTCTGCCATAGACAGTTCATTTTTTTTTCTAATCGGAGTCGAGATTTGAAATTTTATTGCGCGAATGGAACCAGTAAAACACGTATTCGAGATATAGCCCTGCTTAATGTCTCAGGTCACTGATGGTTGCGAGCCATTTTAGTGCGGATCACGTTTCATTTCGGGACACCCGGTAGATCAAAATGAACAGTTTCATTCAAAAACTGACAATGCTTTATTCCTCAACCAACTGAATCTTTACGTGCTTATTTCTTCGCTTAATTTTTTGACCACAGGCTAAGTTCGTGGTATTCCAGCTTTTGGTGGCGCCATGTTTTGCAAGTCCTTTGGCCAAGTTCCTTGATGGCATGCTGCTTTGCTTCAGCTTGCGGTGTACAATAAACTATTTTCGAAAATCCCGAGGTCGGGAGGTGTTGGTTGTGAGAGCGCGCGCACACCATGATTGCAAGTACAAGCATCTTGCTTGAAAATCTGCTATTAAGGTTGTTAATGAGTTCGTGGAGCACAATCACGTTTTCATACCAATAGCTCTTAGCTCTGGATCTATCAATTTCTACAATGTGAAAAGCTGCTCCCCAGCAGAAAGAACTATTTTGAAAAACTGGACAAAAACTATTTAGAACGATTCGATTATTGATATTGCAGGAACATAGGCTATGGAGAACGACGAAGTGCAAAGCCAAATCGAGAAAAAGAGCTCGCGCTTTAGATCTCTTCGATCTTCAATATTATCTTGCTATTACTTATCCCTGACTCTCGAAATTCGTGTTGCTGAGGTCGTCTTCATGAAAATTATCGGAACACAGACGTTTGTCACGCAAAGGATCCGGATCAATTTAATCCGGCCCGTGCTTTTAGGAAACGGCGTCAAAATCTGCAGACGTGTAGCGAACTGCCCATTGCCAGCGGCTGAAATGATGTACCCCATTCTTTAGTGGAGAGACATCAATCGAGAACTGGAGTGGGATATCATAAATGCCGTCTACTCACAGTGAGTGGGTAACGAGGAAAACGAAAGGACAGGTCATTTTCCTGCGATCAGCGGTTGTGGCCGCCATCCACATAGCGCAGGGTCCCCACTATCGGCACATCGGCGATCAAATCCTTTGTAAGCGGGTTTCACATCCCGCGATTCCGCGGCCGAAATGGCTGCCGCTAGCGGCGCGGCGGCGCGGAACGAGAGGTTTCATTTCACATGAGCGTTTTCTGTAGGGTTGCAGCGAACCGGTCGAGGTTCGAGTTCAACCAGGTTCGACTTTTTCGAACTTCTTGTAAAAAGGTCGAGAAAAGTTCGTCCAAGGTTCGACTGCTATGCGCATGCGCGACAGGCTGGCCAGTTGGCTTCGGATTGGATGGTGATGGCTAAGGGATGAATTAAGGGCAGCACTGATTGGTTATTTCAGATAATACAATAAAAAAAGTTATTAACGTCTTCAGTGATTAGAATTAGTTTCTTTCAATTGCAGCTGTTCATAAAATTAAAATAACACTTTGCATAAAAACTTTTTCTCCAGACCTAGACATGCTTGTATCAAGGTCTGGCCACACTGTCCACAAAGTCGAACCGGTCGATTCTGGTTAAAAGTTCGAAGGTCCGTCGAACCGGTTCGACTCAGTCGAAACCCGAAAGTTCGACCTAAAAATCCGGTTCGACAAAAGTTCGCGACACCCCTAGTTTTCTGGATGGATGAATGTAAATTAATGGCTGCACCCTTTGTAACGGGCGGTAGCTTGCGCCACCTAGCCTAAGTCTAAAAAGACAAAAACGTGATTCCTCCCGCCCTTTTAAGACCAATTTTTCTCCCCAACTATCACGAGGCAGTGTGGGATATCGCCAGGATGACCTTCGGGGGATCGGGCAAAAAAACTAAAAACATCACTCCCCACCTCTTCTCATCGGCGAGGGAGTCGCCAATTTTCCTCTGGTCAAACCTTTTCGGCGTTACCCAGCACCGGACCCACTCGGAGACAAGGTTGAGACTTTGGGCCGGAGCCACGCGGGTGGGAGTCCCAATTTTCCTCTGTACCGCCTGTCCCCAGATGTGCTAGTTAGTTGTCCATCATTTAATTTTCTCTAGATAATTTCCACCAATCTTCTAATCGTCTCTTTGTCACTGTAATCCTAATTCTGCCGTTACGATGGCCAATGTTGCTTGCAGCTAGCAGATGCGCACAGTCGGTTACAATTAAAGGAGAAAATTAAATGAAAATTAAAGGGAAAATTGAAAACTAAGGCATTCAAATCGCTGTTAGAAGCCGCTTCTAACAGCGATTTGAATGCCTTAGTTTTCAATTTTCCCTTTAATTTCATCTTAATGAAACAAAAAAAAAACTCGTTTAAAATACTAAATAAACCTTGGTCTTACTTGTTTATGTTTTTTTGTTTCCCCAAACTTTGTTGTCGCGGAGGATGAAACCTCGGATCATCCTCAACTGACATGGCCGACCCAAACCACCTGGACGGTGTTGGAGTAGTTGGTATTTCCGAAATGGGGGTATGTGCCTATGATCCGGAGCACTGATCTCTATGGCAATTGCTGGATCGTGCATCCGCGCTCCGCTACTGCGGTCAACGGACGACCACCTTGCATGCAGATGTTTTTCGTTTGGCTAGTGTTGCAGAGGCCGGCGACATCGTGCTAAAGACACGTTTTCTATACTCGTTCGTCGTCCTTCACCGAAGACGTTCTTAAGATCCTGTGTGAGCCGTGATACTTGCCGTTGAGAACACGTGGAAATTTTTACGAAAGCGCAGTGCCGCGGGAAAAAGGCACAGCTGGTCGAAAGCAAGCTTCGCCAGTCTCGCGGCGTGTTCAAAGCTTCCTTGGCACGCCGAAGTGTTGTGTTCGTGTGCCTTCGCACGCTTGGATACCGATCAAGAAGCGACGCCGTGTGGATATGTTTGGCGAGTCCTTTGCGTGTGAAGCCGTATTTTTGCTTTCTTTTTTTAAATCACAGTTTCGCCAGTGACATCTTTAGATTTTATTTGTTTTTAAGACTACTTTGGGCCCTGACCTGATGTGATAACAAGTATTAAAAAAACACCGCCCCGTCAACGTGCTGGCATTTTGAATGGAACAAGAGAGCAGGTACACTGTCGTTCCCGTTCCTCAATTCACGCAGGAATTAACCAAGCTCAACATGTCTCTAAGAAACAGTCAGTTAATTTGGGAGTTGTTGCTTTCCTGACGATTTTTATTACAAAACTCTCAAGAAATACTTGTATTTTAATGGTGATAATTTTTCGGAAGGTGAGAATCCCTAGCTCGTAGCTTTATCTTTGTCAGTTGCTCTTGCCTCCTTCAACGAATAGCTCGCGCTTGCAGCCTAGTCGCGGAATCGTTGTGCATTGCAAAAAGCTGGAAGCGAAAAATAATGCGAAACAAAGGGCCAATGAGCACTTATGGGAATACGTTAAAAGAGCGGGGCTACATTTCGAGCGAAAATAAATGGGTGAGATAAGATAACTATGACGCATGCCATTTCTGGCGCTCGAGACATGGAAACCGGGACTCGTTAGCGGTTGCCTGCGGGCCGCATCCCAGTGAGTTGCGGGCCGCATACGGCCCGCGGGCCGCGTGTTTGAGACCCCTGATGTAGAGGATCTGTTTTATTCAGTTCCTCAGGGGCAGTTATGTGTGTCCGTCCGGGAATGTATAGAGAATAACGGAGTAGTGGCTTTTCAAAACTCGAAGGGGTGTCTGTGGATAACTTACTGTCGTTGTTGGAGTTTTGCCTCAGTTCCACTTATATTTCTTTTGAAAATAGACCTTACCTACAATGCCAGGGCATCTGCAGAGGGTCCTGTGTTGCCCCAACGCTTTGTAATATTTTTTGGCGCACGTTGATCGAAACCTAGACATCCACTTTGACGACGGCTGTGTCTTGAAGGGTTTTAGATACGTTGACGAGTTTTTAATCCTTTTAAAGAAACAACACGTGTTTAGTTATGATGACTTTGTAGATGAGATTTTAACAGTCATTTTGCAATCATGGGTTGGACCTGTCCTTTACACATGAGCCTCCGACCCATGACCCACTCCAGTTTCTGGAAATAAAACTGATGTTAAAAAGTAATCATTTATGCTGGTGTTGCAACCCTCAGGTCACAGAAGGGCCTGCTGCCGCATGGCTCGGCTCACTCAAAAACTGCGAAGCGAGCCATCACCTCCCTCTGCTTAGGGTGAGCCCTCAGGAAGTCGTGCCCACACTCTATGCACAGCAGCTTTAATGATCAGGTAGCCAGACTGAAGTCTGCCGGTTCTTCACCCTGCGCGGTCATTACGGCGGTTGCTGAGACGCTGCTCCAGAAGACCAAAGAAAAGCAGAGGACGCGGCCAGAGCCACCACAAAGAAAGTGTAGACAAGAAGTGTTGCCATATATACATAAAGTGTCCCACAACCTTAAAAGGTAGCGAATAGGTACAATGTACCTTTCGGAAGAGAGAAGACGAGTGGTTGCAACAAAAAGCACGCCCGACCGTATGTGGATTGTTCCACAGCGGTGGTATACGAGATTCCACTCTCGGGTGGTAAAGTATTTATTGGTCAAACTGGACGTTGTGTTAATGACCACAGCACGAGAACATGAATTGTCAATCAGGAATAAAGGCAATGCACACTTGCCAACTCACTGTGCGGACTGTGGGTGTGAGGCGCTATTTCACGGGATCAGGATCTTGAATAGAAGCAAAGATACCACAACCATGCAGAGAACTGATTGAAGCGTTTTATAAAGAAGTCAATTGACTGTGTTGGTGATACCTCGTTTTCTTTGTTTGAGAGCGAAGTCCAGTTTTTTCTGGGTGGCTAGTGTGATAATCACTATCGGGGAATGTGCCTTAGTGTGTGACTTCTCTATCTTTTTCTTTTTTCTATTTCCTTTCTTTCTTCTGTGTAGCGTGCTGCGCATGCTCTTTCTGGATGTTCGTGGTTGGTTGGGCACGAATAAGCTAGTTTAAAGTTGCGCTTGTCCATGTCTACTCCCTTGTGATTGTCCCTTGTGTCGCGCAAAACGCCTAGACTGCAACCACATTACAGCTTATACTTTACCGATCACTCTTAATCAGCTGAGTTGGCAAGATATTGATTCCAGCAATATATCAGTGAGCATCTTACGGGAATTGTTTACTTCTAACCACTCTGCTAACAATGAGTGCTGATTGTTTTAAGCTAAGGCTGTTTTAGTTTTAGTTTGAATGTACTGTATGTATTCACGATTGTCTGAGTTGTTTCATTGTGCCATTGCTTTAGTATAGTGTTGTTTTTATCATGTTGTAGTTCACTGCTATTTTGAATTTCCCAATTTGTTAACATTAAATAAGTAGCCAGCATTTCGTTATCAAATGCCTTGGGTGCCTGCATCACGACTGCTGGTTTGGGTGGCTAGGGGCCACCTAAGCTGTTTCTAGAGCTTTTTTTTTCCCGGTCACCTCTCACCATTAAGTTTTGTTGAAAAAAAAAAGAAAGGAAATGATTATTAAATGCTTTGCATGGTTTGACGCCTCGTGTCAAACCATGCGAAACCGTGCTTCAAACAACGATTTCGCCGACACGTCGATTGAACCGGAAACCGTGACAACCCGATCTGCGGCCAGCCGGTTCCCAAAATACAAAGCGCACAGCGTTGTATGTGGGGATTTATGAAAGTAATCTGTTGATCGAGTCGTTTAATGAAAAATACAATCACAGCTATAGTCATCGACAAGATAAAAATGGTGGGGAGCGTCTTACTCGAGCGCAAGGCCTTCAGCATGCTTCCACGCCTTCCGCCGTGCTTTGGCTGCGCATGCGCGCTCGAGCTGAACGAGAAGACGCCGAAGAATTGGCGAAGGTAGGAAGCTCAACTGAAGCCCCTCCCTGCGGTTCTCACCTTGCCAGTGACTCTAATAATATTGGCTTAAGTTTACAATCCTTTCAATGTACGCGTGGTGAGATAAACACACATCGCGACGTATACGTTAAATAAGGGACCACGAAAAACAATTTTTCGGACTACTTCCTCCTTAGCTTTAATCCTCACCTCAAACGCGAAATGAGAAATCAAGTGGCCGTGACGTGCTTGGGCAGCGGATCAACACCGTCTAGAATAATGAAGGCCTTCGTAAACGCCCCACTCTTCCTCTGTGGAACGTCATCATGGCCGGATGGCGCCAACTCGGCAATATGACCCGAGCCCGATGCCGAGTGTCCTTCGACGCGTTGATTGGACGCGACGCTCAGCCGAGCACTGACGCAGCACTCTTATCCAATCGTAATCTCACTGTGATGACGTCCAAATACTAGCCCACAGGCTTTGATTATTCTAGCTGGTGTTGACCGGATGCGATTAGAGCCACTAAAAACGACCTAGGATTAGAGTATCGGCACTCCGTTTACCCGATATTGTTGTGGGCGTCACCATCTTGATGCTTGTGCAGAGCAGACGCAACCAACGTTACTGGACGCCACTGCCGATCGACATGATTCAAGTGCGACTTCCTCAGCATTAGATTCGGTGTTAAAAAGCTCATGTGATATTGCTTTGTTCTATCACGAACCGTTTAAATATTTGTGGAGGACGAAAAAGCGCGTTTCCTGCGATTTTAGACTAAAGGCCCGTTCACACTCTTGCGACCGAGTTCGACCGAGAGGACCAAACCGGTTTTTAAGCCTCTTGCGATCTCTTAGGACCAGCTCCGCTGCAGCCGAGCTGGTCCTAAGAGATCTGCAAGAGCTTCAAAAGCCGGTTTTGTCTCTCTGGGTCGAACTCGGTCGCAAGAGCGTGAGCAGGCCTCACGCTTCAGACAACTGGCAACTATGAATATAAGCCACTCGATGGGTAAGTGTCGTCACTCTGAAGCGTAGCTTATATAGTGGCACTAGGTGCGACGACTCCAAGCTTCCATCATGCTTTCTAAGCACACCCTGGCATGTAACTTGTCATTCGCAAGTCATGATTAAGTGCCGTCACGGCACTCACTGGCCACGAATGCGAATCCAAATATTCGTCGACGGATTGATTGTTGATGAGCGCAAACGTTCGAGTGACGCAGTGCTTGTGTCCAATACGTGAGCCGGGTTCGGTTGGTGTGCTTGGACATCGCGGATGCATCACAGTGAAAAAGTGGAGAGCTTTCGAAGGAAAGGAGGTAAGAAATAGTCAGCTATATTTTTAAATTTTCGTACTGAAAAGCAGGCGTATGGTTTTCTACTCTCGCCTACTAGTTGTCTTTTGGTCCACTAAACGATAGGTAATAATGAAATTTCTATATAATCTCATTTAGCCAAACCCCAATTCATTTCATGGCCCCGTTACGAAATACCTGAGAGAAGAACTCCAGGTGAATGGTCAGTACTTAAAGGGCAACTCCAGTACATTTGCTCGCTTTTAAGAATGCGACGGATTTTACGTGAAGGAAGTGTCCCTGAATTACGAGGTGTAAGTTTTTTTTTGTCCTTGGTGCCTTGTGTAGTTTTGTACATATCCTGTTTCAAAGTTTTGTTTCGATGGTCAACGACAAAACCGAACCTATCGGCTCGAGCACGATGGCAACCCTCGTGATCAGCTGCATGGCCATCGTTTGACACGAAGTTCGTATCGAGGCACCGAAACTGGCCTAGTCGCAAGAGCAGTTCCAATCAGCCAGGAAAGACGCTACGACAGTTTAGCTGGTTTGCTTCGGAGATATCAAACACCTGTAGCAAATATCAATACACATTCATTAGGTTGGCGGCCGACAAACGAGTTTGCCACGAAGAACGCAAGCTGAGAACGAGCCCCCAGTTGTCTTCTGAGAGGAACTACAATATTGGTGGTATGCTATGAACGTTGGATAAGCGTTGTGGAAGCTAATCGTAAGCTCGCGTTCAGCAGGAACCCACTAAACCATGGCCAGCGGCGAATGCCATCTTCGGCACCATGAGACGCTTGAGCGAGCAGGAAGTCAACTTCGTGCGCGATCGCCGTAGAACACTTACAAACTACGACCGCTTAAACATAACATAACAAGCAGAAATCGTCAGCTGGGACGGCTGAAAACGCAGCAGATAAAGAAGGCGAAAGAAGTGGCAGTACGAACAAGAAGCCTCCTTGAAAACGAAGATGACGTCATGGCACAAGGTTGCTTTACATATAGCCAACCCGCTGAATCCCGCTAAGAAGCTCGTGTAAGCATTTTTAATATCGGTTTTAGAGTGAATCGCGGTTTCCCATTAGTGTAATATTTTGGCAGAGCTCGTATTTAGTTTCCGTAAATCGATATCAGTCATGTACTTTGGTTCGACTTTTGAGCGGAGTTACCCTTTAAGTACTCAGTTTTCTTTCTTTCCCTGATGGATTGAAGGAGTATTTACGCTTGTTTTTTTTCGTCGTCCACTCATCTGCGTGCATATGCGTAAGAGGCAAAACACAAATGACCCCGTGACGTTAAAACGCGTGTAATGAACGCATTGTCCCATCACAACAATGAAGGGAAAAAGTAATGACGGACGAAGCTCCAAGGTCCCTCGGCCCCATCGACTGCAGCCGACAAAACCCGCACTGGAAGAGGCGTGAGAGTTGCAAAGGGCGGATCCAGTTCTTTCCTCCTCTCGCTTAAATATGACAATAAAAAACGACAAAGAACCACGCACGGACCGTGAAAAATGGAGGACAGTAAAACAAAAACGTCATCTCGTAGGGAAAGAAAAAGCCCAAAGCCAGCAGAGTTTCAGTGAACTTGCGCAGACGTCTGGTGAATGGAATGTGTAGAGGGAAGACTTCCTTTTTTTTAAAGCTTCGAGTCGCAGGGTGAGAACATTATCAGAATAAACAGAAAGTATATTAGGGGTGCGTAGGGGAGAGAAATTATTGCAGAACTCTCTCGTAATTCATTGTGCCACTTGGCACTTGTAGAGCACGGCCCTCTCAGGGGTTCGAGCTGACAAGAGTTGACACTTAGATTACAGCTGAAAGGAATCGTCCGAGCTTTGCTACAATATCGTTCACTATCCTGGGAGAAGGAAGGTGAGCTACATTGCTTCTTTTTTATCTACGAGTCACTTCAACAACATTCGAACGTCATAAAGCAGACCTTTCAACTTTATTCTTAGACAGATTACTCACGCGAGCGCGGCTCTCAATGCGTCACTAATTCATGAATCAAAACAGATTATTTTTTATTGGAGTATAATTAGATGTATGTTCGTCTTGTGCGTTTTGTGGCCCATCAATTTACACTGTATTCGAAAATATTGGTGAACTTGACTTGTCGTAGATAGAAAGGAAGTTCTTCATTTGTACCATTAATAGCCAAACTGGCTGGCGACCTCACAAGCCAGTTCGCCAGCGCCAACGCTGCCTTAATGAACCAAGGGATCTTTAGTCTTCCACTATGTGCGAGAAACCGCTCTGTGCGTAGAGCATAGGACAGCTCGTGTGCATTGCCGCCTGCCTCCTGTGAACTAAACTTATGGTGGCGTCACGCATGGCTCGAATGCTTGGAGATGGGTTTATCTATGTTTATCTAGTATATCAAGATTTGCCAAAACGCAAAATCTAAACAAATTTTATTAAAGTATGTTTAACATTTTTACAAGAATCGCAGTCAGAGCAGTGAATCTATTAAATTTAGTTGGTTTTTTTCAGCAAGACTTTGAGCCAAAACCTCAATATAACGTGGCAACTAGGTGCCATACCAATCGTACCTTTTGTTTGTCGTCTGAAACAGGTATTGCACGAAAAAGCTAACTTAGTTGTACAATTCCGAAATAAAAAATTTAATCAAAAAGTAAAAAATTCTTGAAAATTTCAAAAACACAATACTGTGTTCTTGAAAAAAAAAAGAAGAAATAAAGATGCATATTGTGGACTTACTTTTTTTCCTTAAAATAATCTTTATTATTTCTATAAGTCCCGCTTTTTTCAATCGTAATGTAATTATTACCCTATTTTAAGTCGTTTCGAGAGCCGCGTAGTGCACATAAATGGAGAACGTTCTTTTGAGCAAAGCTGAATTAAATTTGCAATATTAAAGATCAAAATTCAAATACACAAACTTTTACATTATAAGAAATATAACAAACCTTTTAAAAGCAAGTCGTCGAGGAGAAAAAGAAAGTGAATAAAAACAGTTTTGGAGTTGCGACAACTTAGGTAAAAACGTTTTTAGCTGAAAGTTAAAGAAACATGCACAAGCCAAGTTTATGGACAGAGAGAAGAGGAAAACATTAGTACCGGCAAAGTGATCAAACGAGCGAGTAGAATATGTAAAGAAATTTACATCGAGAGACAAGAAGTCGGAAAAATATTAAGGAAAAAAGATTACTGTAAAACCCTTAATGCTCGCGAGCCCTTAATTTTCGCGAATTTCGCGAATGAAAAATTCGCGAAATTTAAGGGCACGCAAAACTTTCGATCCTTAAGAGTTTCAATGCAGGTGTCAGGAATTCGCGAAATTTAATGGCCGCGATTATGTCCTCCGTGACCGATTCGCGAAAAATAGGGGCCGTGAAAATAAAGGGTTTTACTGTGTCTTGAATCACCGACAACATCTATCTTTTATGTTGTGTTACCACAAGTCTTCTCTCCTTCCTCCTCACTGAAATATATTTCTTATACCCCAGGGTAACCGGCGCAGACATGGTCGACGTGTTGTCAGCCGCTAATGTGACTTGGAGCAAGAATCCCATCACGTTCTTGAGCCAGATCCAACAGCTGGGCGACCCGCGAACAAGGGACTACCCTCTGGTCGTGAACCCTTTCTTCGTGTTTCCCATGATCCTGGCCTACCTGTACTTCGTCAAGGTTGCCGGTCCAAGATGGATGCAGAACAAGGAGCCGTTCCAAATCGTCAACCTCATCCGCTTCTACAACCTCGCCATGGTTGTCCTCAACGCCAGGTTCGTGTATATCGTTTTAGTCTTTACGTACCTGCCCGGAGGTCGCTACAGCCTCTTCTGCCAGGGCATCACGGGCTACATGGACGACGAGCTCACAGAGTACTACAAGACTGGCTGGTGGTACGTCGCGGTCCGCTACGCCGACTTCCTGGACACCGTCTTCTTCGTCCTCCGCAAGAAGTTCACGCACATCACACATCTGCACGTCATCCATCACACCATTGTAGCCATCAACGCGTGGTACTATGTGCTGTTTGCGCCAGAAGGACAACCGGCCCTCGGGCTCATCATCAACGGTTTCGTGCACGTCGTGATGTACGCCTACTACTTTCTCGCTACACTTGGACCAGGTGTTAGACAGTACCTCTGGTGGAAGAAGTACCTCACACTGTTGCAGATTGTTCAGTTCGTGATTTACATGGTTCACATGTCGATTCCTTTGTTCGTGGACTGTGGCTTTCCGAGGTACCTCATCCACATTGGGAACGCGCAGACGTTCCTCATCTTGTGTCTTTTTCTAAACTTTTATATTCAATCATATTCAAGGAGAAAAGAACCCTCTACAAACAAGAAGAGCGTCGCAAACAGCACGGCTGGCGAGCGCAGGGTTCAGAACGCAAAACACGATTAAACGTACAAATGCTCAAATGAGCTGTAAATAATGTTTATTTTCTAAAATAAAATAAAAATAAAATTATATTTTGTGTGGTTTTATTTGTCGTCTTTCGCCTGACTGTTTTTGAAACGGTCTGGCATCATGGTAACAAAAGCGTTAAAACGGTACGTTAGAGATGCAGACAGCGAAGGCTGGTTCACAGATGCATCTCAGCGCTGGAACTGCGTTATTGCCGTCACTGACTCCGTACTGAGCTAGAACTGAGGCCTGTGTGAGGCAAGTAACGGCGGGGTCACATTTCTCGGAGGCTTGGCACAGCGCTGATATGCTTTGCCTATCCTGCTGACTTATTGCTGCGGTGTATGTGCGAGCAGGCCTTTAGGGTTACCGGTCGGGGTTTCTCAGCTGAAGTGTTGGCAGTTGATTTACCAGAATAATCAAATCAGAATCTAAGGATCGAATTAAAAAAGAAGAGTAAAAAAAGAAAGAAAAAGAAAGGAGAATGTAAAAGAGCATAGCGACTCCTCAGCCTTTTTGTAGATTATCCGCAAACCACGACGGTTCTGTAGCAGTAATGCTCCCGCAAAGCGTAAGGGCTTGGTAAACTAATTGCGAAAACCTGTTAGGGGGGGGGAACTAATTTCTTCTATCGTTTTATCAACTCTCTCGTGTTAATCTCCGCGCGCTAATAAACCAATAATTCACATCTTATAGAGTTCAACGCCTGACACGCCGGTAGTATGAAGGTAATTCTGTCACAACTCTCAATAGTTAGAATAGACATTAACAATAAATTCTCCACAAAAAAGTGCTTAAAAAAAAGAAGAAAAGCAACATTACCCAAGGAAAACAACTGCGCGAGCTCGTAGTAGACCATTAAGGCCGGTTCAGACACTTGCGTTTGAGTGCGGTTGACTGCGTTGCGGCGAGAACCGAAAGCGAGTCACCGGCACATCTGTGCTTCGTATGAAGCGTGGAATCCAATTCAAGGAATCATCTTGGCACGCGATGTAAGCAGCAGGAATGTCCTGGTTTCTCGCCGCCGCAACGCAGTCAAACGCAGCCAAACGCAACTGTCTGAACCAGGCTTTAGAGAGGCGGGGATGGCCTTTAATGGCATACATTCCTCAGAATTTTTTTATTTTTTTACAACAGGTTTAATTGGGTTGTGGGGATATTTATACAGCGTGTAGTTGGTCAGCCATTTAAAGTTGCGACGAGTCACTCGCTGTAGATGGTACAACCGCTAGCCTGGGGTCTTTAACGTGCACCACGCAGTAGTGATACACGACCGCACGCCGGTACGATGCTCATCCAGATCGAAACGGGCAGGGGTGGGGCTCGAACCCAGGATCCCTGGGTTCTGCAGCGCGAGCTTTCGCTCCACACGCGTCGAGCTGGGTGTGCGCTTTAGCCCACTCGGCCACCGATCCCCCCTACAACAGGTTTAGAATGTATTTCTTCTGTTTTCCCAGCAAAGCGCACGGATTCCTTGGCAGAAATTGGAACAGGCGTAAAAAAAAGCGAATCCGAGAACTGAGCGGGTAAGCAGGCACGGCGACCGGCATTAAGGCGTGAGATATCTCGTGGTTACCCTTTGCCACGAGAATTATCTCGAGATTAAGCACACGCATAAGGGATCGCATTTCTTTCCCATCGGAATGGTGGCTAACGGCGATGCTTGTGCCGTTATACACGATTGCTACAAACCCGACTTTACATGTGCGGTCAGACGAGACATTCAAAGCAGCAAACAGAGAAAACAACCGAAGCGGGGTCGCGCCCGCCTTTTGCTTGGTTCCCAATAGGAAAAGAAAAGAAACTTCCATAGTGGCTGACAACTTAAAGAAACTTATTACTGCTGCAGGTTTGCAGCCATTAACGAAAGAAAAGTAACGAAGGACGTTACTCGTTACTTGAAATAAAAGGAACGTCATACCGACCTACGTTAAAACAAAATAAAAGACACGCGTTACAGTAACAATTACCGATCAAAAGTAACGCACGTTACTCTGGCGTAACTTCTTATTTATGAATTAAAACGTTTTACGGTTTCGACGTTACAGGTATGCGCGAGCGCGATATCTCAAGAAATTTTATGTCTGTACAGAAACTCAACATAATTACCTAATATTTTATTTTAACGGTTCCACCTGAACGCTCACTAGAAAAGAAAAATAAACGTACAATTCTGAAGGTATGTGAGATGAGGGCAATAATTTATAAAACTTGGCACCGACGAAAAAATATTGAAGTGTATTTGTTTTGCAAGTTTTGGGAAGAAAAGGTAGCGAGTAGCGTAACTGTGTTACGTGTTACTTTAAATAGGTAACGTAACTACGTAACTCGTTACTGTTTAAAAAAACAACGTAACGAGTACGTGACTACGTTACCGGATAAAGTAGAGTTACTAGTAACGCCGTTACTGGTAACGCTTTACTGCCAACACTTTCCGCAGTCAACGAGATTGAGGCATCAGGCTATAACATTGCCGAAGAGCGAATCAAGTAGCAAGAAGCAAGGTCATTAAATGTCACGCCCTGCGTTGCTACTACCAATGTTTTCTCTTGTTTTTCTTTTTTACTTCTAACATTTTTATTTGTATCATAAGAGTATGTTCTAATTTTTAATTATGGTATTTGTTTCATCGCCCACTCCTTGTGTAATGCCCTTGGGTTCTTAAGGACGAAATAAATCAAACGAAATTAAATGAAAGCGGATCAGTACGCGCGCGAGCATGTGCATTCGTGCGTGGCGAACATGCCCACAAAACATTAATGCGGAACACACGTCCCTGTTATTGGGACGACGACGATAACATGAGGCGAACGGCATTGTGACGATGCGCCGGCCGCGTACGCTGCTCCTGCCTCGCGAAGCGAGCGAGGCAGGAGCATGCATTACATATACGTGCGGCGCGACATGGGCTAGAGCCAAATCCATACTAGTTTTTGCACACCTTCCGAAGGTGCTTAAAAAGACCGACGACCAGTTCGCGCTTTCCACTTTTCCCCCGCTTCCTCCTCTCCCCTCTTCTACCCTGTCCACTGTTGCCTGCTTCCTCCTCTTCCAGTGTGAGGAGCATCTTCTGCCTTGCAGAATATCGTGTCTGGTCGTCGGCCTTTAAGCTCATCATGATAAAGTCCTTTCGCGTGTTAGGTTCTCTTGGATGTTTTCGGGGCCGTTTCCTTTTGTAAGTAGAAGAGAAAACAAAAGAAAAAGTAACATAAAAAATGCGGTTAGGGTAGAAAGAGCGAGGGCAACAACTGCATTGTCTTAATCTGACAATGAAGGCGAACGGAGAAAACAAAGTATGCGAATGATGTCCCAAGGTCCCTGTAGCCCATTGGTCCTTACAAACTAACGACACGGTGACAGACCTTCGTGCGCAATTTAGGCCAGCTTCAATTTCTTCCTTCCTCAACTTGCCGAAAAGTGCCACTCAAAGACAAAAAAAAGCGCTTAAAGAGAAAGGGGCGCGGTAAAACGCCTTGAGAGAACAATCCCGTAGGCAGACATTTGACAGTTTTACGCAGTTGGATTATCATACGCACCTGTAGAGGGATGAGGTCCTAGGAGGAAGGGTTCCTTCCTTTTAAAGATTCAGCGTTTAACTGGGCGCTAGTTAAGGTAGACGCGTAAAACGCTGGGAAGCTTAGGTCAACACAATGACTAGCGGCTTGTAGCATCGGAACTTTGGGCATAGACATTACAGGTTCAGGCTCACCTACCCAACCCGGCCTAAAAGCACCGACGGATTAAACTCAGTTCGACGACGATAGTAATTTCAATATCAATCCTTCGGCACTTTCAAGATTCTGAAGGTGAGTTTTGATTGCTCCTGTCTAATCCATGTCGCCCGGCGCTCTAAAACGTCCAAAGGAGATAGTTTTTCTGTGTTTTTTTTTTTGTGTCGGTCTGATTTTAGATTTTGTTCGGCCCGTGCCGGTTGTTACAGACAGCTTAAAAAATGCAAAGCGTGCCTTATAATGTTCGCTTTTCCTACTTCGTGATTTATTCTTCGGTGTTCTTATCGTCTTGTGGCACAATCTCAAAGGCTCAGTGATAACGACATGACGCTCGGAACTTGCCACACCCTGCGTTTCTTAAATTGTCGAAGACTATACGGAGCGCAAGTTCGTCTGCTTTCTGCGCAGGGGTTGCGATGATGTCAGATACGCCGAGCTCTTATTGGCTAATTGTAAAATATAGGGGGTAGACCTGAAGGCAGCTAGCAATGATGTCTACCCACTATCTTTTCAGTCAAAGCCAATAAGAACTCGGCGTCGTTCTGACCTTATCTCAACCCCTGTTCAAGAAGGACTTGCTCTCCGCATAATTAAAAAGACCCCTCCCCGTTTCCCTTGCTAAAAAAAAGCAGGGCTTGGAAAGTCGTGAGCATCTTACCATCGCTCCGCCGCCATGAGATTGCGAATATATTCGATAAGAACGCAAAAAAAAAATGAATCCCGACGCATGAAGCGGGTTCTCCGAATTGCGTCTGCGTTCGTACTTTTCGCACAAAATATGCGCGAACAACCGATCGTGGGAATCTAAGAATAAGATTGTGGCCGAAATCGCTGTGGGGATTGTCGTTAAAACGTGATAGCATTCTGCACCGCCAGTTCTAGTGCGAAAATGTTTCTTTATTAAGCCGCTTAGGAGCTGGTACGTAAACCTCTGAGAATCTCTTCCGTCAACGTCAGTGAAGTCATCGATCACGTTTAAAACCAATTCCCGTAAGTTTCTTAACTGAGAGTCTACTTGTTCCCGTAGACGGTCCTCTCGTGACCAACCAACGACTTTTATCGCATCATTTCTGCAATTCAAGTGTGTTTAATTTACCATATCGGTGAGAGCGTACAGTGTCTATAAACATAATAACATGCTTAGTAACTGTATTTGCGATTTTTAAGCTACGCGTTACGTAGCTTAAAAATCGTTAAGAATGTTAAGAATGTTAAGAAGAAAAGACGAGCACCCAGCCAAATAAGTCACCCGTGAACAAGCGACCGAGCAAGCCGCGAAATGTCGGGCTATTTAAACAGAGTTGGTTAGAGTACTTCCAGCTTCTTTTCTTTATTGAAATGCTAGACAACCGTTTTATAAGAAACGGTTTAAAGTAGTCCCAGATATTCAACAACGGGACATTCACAATAACGAGACTCAAAAACGTCTTAGTACTTCTAACTTGGTCAAAGGTTGCACGAGTTTCTAGCTGCAACACTTGTTGACTGCATCTATTTGCATTGTATAGTTTGATACCCAAGCATACATGTTACCCCCGCTACTCGGGGATCATCGCACTTTATATAATAAAAATAAAAATAAACATCGCTACTTTGTTGTTCGGCCGCATTTGTAAACAACCACCAGAAAGTTCCCACTGGGTGTTTGAAAAACCATTCGTACCTTCTCGTAGCTATAGTTTGTTGCAACCTAAGATATCCAGAAGAGGCTTCGCCCACGTTGAAGGAAGGAGCAGAAATATAGGCCTCCTCTAGTAAAACACTGCTAAGTGGAATAAAGTAATACAATTGAGGGCTGCGCTAGTTGGTGAAAGTCAAACATAATGTAAATGCAACAGCGCAAAACAAGCAAGACTAAGGAGAGGAACGAACAACACAGAAGGCTGTAAAAATATGCTCTGTGTTGTTCGTTCCTTTCCCTATAGTCTTCGTTGTTGTGCTCCGTTACACCTACGTCATGTTTGCCATTTCCGAGCAAATCCATGTGGTTATAGAAGTGCGCGTCTCTCGCTGTCCGATCCTGTGACGCTAGAAAAATTGTGCATTTATATAGTAGCGCCATTTGTCTCCATGTATTGGAGACGGAGTTACTCGTACAAATATATTGCAACTAGAGATGTCACAAACTTGCGTCGAGCCGCATTTTTACGCCGAAGCTCAATGTTCGACTTTTGCTTTCTGTTTTCTCTACATGATGGTCAATGTGCCTCGTTTCTTCATACTGGTTAGTGCAGGTTAGGAACATCGGTGGTTTTGAAAAAAACGAGTTGGATGGACATCTCAGAACTCTAACTTATTAGTTAATACCATAAAGTTGACACGTACTGAATACATGTAGCGCTTGTAGGAGGGTAGCTGATCTAGAAATATAAACTTTTCATTGTAAGCTCGACCACAGATTTCAACCAAGTATTCTTAATCTAAAATTTTGATTCAACTGAAATGTATTACCAGATGCACAAATGGTTGACGGTAACTCCAGTCAAATGGCCACGACATTTCAAGGACCCTCCTCGATGTAATTCTTGAGAAAAACTAATACCTTTATTTTTCGGTGAATATCGGTTGTTATCGGTTACCGGTAAATAATATACGGTTACGGTTAAGGTCACTGTTTTCATAAATTTCACAAAACCGGGTTCGTTCCGGTTACGGTTACTGAAAACATTTCGTTCCTAAACGGTTTTCGGTTTCGGTTACGGTTACGGTTTGAGTGCCTGGTTAGAGTAACACGATATGGATATGGTACCAGTGATATCTTGGCAAAATGTGGGCGTGATATGCCGCCGTCTTGCTCATCCTATTTCGGAGTTTCTGCTCAAAAGCAATATTTCGAGAGCGCAGTCTTAAAACGCGGAAAAACAAGAACCTTTCAGTAAAAACCAAACAAAACAGAAAACACCAAATCTATTCACTCCTACTTCGTCAGTTTTTACGTGACAAGACACGAGAGCCAAACACAGCGCATAATTTAAGGAGAATGCTTTAATAATATATTTAATCAAGTTACAACATTGAATGTGCGTTTAGTTTGTAACTTATAAGCTAGAACAAGAGTATACTCCACCGCTGTTATCTGCTCTCGAGCTTGGCCGAGCAGTCAACCATGGCGAGCAGTCAATCACAGGAGTCGGGCAAAACAGCTTTAATCCAGGCAGGTTCGCCGCCAAACGAAGAAAAAGCGATATGCAGCGGCGTAATAGGTTTTCAAAAGATTTCTCGCTGCTGAAAAATAAAATAAACAAATGCAAGAGAGTAACGCAGAAAGTATCCGCAAATACGTTTTATCCAATCCGCGCTCGGTGTCGATTTTAACTAGTTCCTTCAAAAGACCGGCGACAATGCAACAGGCTGCGTAAAGATACCGTGAAATTATATCGGGAACCTAAGCACAGAAGAATGTAGCATAATGAAGCCAGGTGCTTCAACGCAGCTCTGCGGGCTTGGGAACATAAGCGCAGACCATTTTTTAACCGCTGAGAAGCTAGGTAACATGTGGCGTGCCACGGTGACGGATATTATTTTACGCCCAACTCCGGCTTATGGATTGGACACAGAAACTGTGTTAGAGTACTTTGTGGGCTCGGTCGGAGTCAGTGCTTCTGGTGGCAATCATGTTGAAGCTCGTGTCAAATCACTGCGGGGATTGTAATTCCTGAGCCTTACCAACATCCGGGAAACAGCATGACCAGCATGCAAGCAGCACGAGATCACGTGGTCTTTTCTAGCCGCGAGTTGTGGACGTAAACGATGTTTAAGTTTCTTTAATTTATTTCTAATATATCGATCTTGCATACATATACAAAATAATTCGCGTCCTGCTCGTGCTGAACGTCAATTGCTTAATCAATTCAAAGATCAATTAGAGTTTTTGTTGCACCGTCTCTTCACCATACACTTCTTCAAACGGGTGCGGGACACATGACCACTTGCCAAAGTATAAAAATACACGTAACTATTATAACTTTATGAAGTCGCATACGTAGAATTGGGAAACTTGCAAAACACGACAAAAAAGCACACGATTTGAGTTTTACGTGTTTTGTCCCTAATGCGTTAAAACTCCAAGCTTTGCGACCACACTTCGTGATTTTATCAGCGTCAAATTAGGTCAGCCTCAGGTGTGAAGACAATTAGTTCTCAAAAGAATGCCTCATAAGACGAGCTACTATTAAGTCCAAGGAGGTAGCAATCAAATGTCTAGGTCATAAAATAATTGACCAGGAAACGCTTCTCGACAGGAAAACTGAGAGGATGAGCAAAGTTGAGACAGGGAAAGCAGCCGGGGAGAAACAAAGATAAACTAAAAGTAGACAGTGAAGCATTTTTAATGAAGATTCGTATGAAAAACAAAAATTAGTAGAGGAGAAAAAAACAAATAAAAACGAAGACGACTTTTTGAGGGAAACAGTAATGACAATATAGAGCACACTATAGGTACGTTTTTGACTTTATCTTACCTTTTGTATATTGTTTTCTTCTCTCTCTTCTCTTAGTCATATTTTACTTTAAGGTTTCCCTTACAGGTAAACCAGCTAAGCCATGGTTAACGGGGCATCTACCACTAATTTAACCTTCAGCATGAACCCCATAACTTTCTTGGGCCAGATCCAACAGATGGGGGACCCACGAACAAGAGACTACCCACTGGTCATGAACCCCTTATTTGTGTTCCTGTTAATCCTGTTCTATTTGTACTTCGTCAAAGTGGCCGGCCCCAAGTGGATGGAGAAGAGAGAACCGTTCCCTATCGTGAACCTCATCCGCTTTTACAACCTGGCAATGGTCGCCCTCAACGCAAGGTTCGTGTACCTCGTGCTCATCTACACGTACCTTCCCGGAGGGCGCTACAACCTCTTCTGTCAGGGAATAACAGGGCACATGGATGACGAGCTCAGAGAACACTACAAGACAGGTTGGTGGTATGTCGCAGTACGCTACGCCGACTTGTTGGACACCTTCTTCTTTGTCTTCCGCAAGAAGTTCACGCACATCACCCATCTGCACGTCATCCATCACACCATCGTGGCGGTGAACGCCTGGTTCTGGGTTCTATTCGCGCCAGAAGGACAACCGGCCCTCGGCTCATCATCAACGCTTTCTGTGCACACCATCATGTACGCCTACTACTTTCTGGCCACCCTTGGCCCAAGTGTCAGACAGTACTCTGGTGGAAGAAGTACCTGACAGTATTGCAGATTGTTCAGTTCGTGATTTACATGGTTCACATGTCTATTCCCTTGTTTGTAGACTGTGGCTTCCTGAGGTACCTCATCCACATTGGGATCGCGCAGGCGTTCCTTGTCATGCGTCTTTTCGTAAACTTCTACTCTAAATCCTACACAAGACGTGGACCCTCTCCCTGACAAGACAGAAATTGTAAACGGCGGTGCTGACAGCCGGAGGATTCAAAATGAAAAGCACGATTAGGCTTGGTTTCACGATCTCTTGTGGGTGATCTGTTATTTTCCAGAACTAATGTAAAATGTGACGTTTGGGTTCATCTATTGAAAATGTCAAACATAATAGCCCATTAGAGGCTATCAACATTCAATAAAAAAATAGCGTGTCGTATTGTGTATTGCACCTTGTATTGCTTTGTATCGCATTCTGTTACAACTACTGTACGGATCGTTTATAAATAAGAACAAATGGTGCTGTTCACTTATTGCTTTATGTGCATTGTACTTATATAAGAACAGCTGGTGTTATTGTTTCTACAATGGATGTGCAAAAGTCAATAATAATGGAATACTGTGGTGAATTCCTATTCTAATTTTTTCTGAGATGTAATTCAATTTGATGTAACTTACCTCGAACCATCTAGCGCAGGGGTCTTCAAACTTCTTGACTACGGGGTCGGATTATGGCTCTGCCGGAGTATCGAGGGCCGGGAAGAAAATGAGTACTTAAGAACGAGAAAAACTAAATAAATGAACCCAGATAACCATGCAAACACACAAATAAATGTTAGAGAAATGCATTAAAAAAGAAAACATAAGGTGGATGAATACATTTACTTCATTTAGAAATTTAATATTTAGCTAATTTTGTCATTATACAACAATTGTCAAGGGAACTGAGGAGCGTGTTGATTTAACGATAACTGACGCTGAAAGAATAAAACGCACATTTGGACGGACGACCAATCTTTCATCTCGCAACCACATAAATGGTTCCAAAGACGTTCTTGGGAGTCCGATCACGTCGATAAAAAAGGGAGATGAAGAGGGAGAGTGTGAAGAGGGAGAGCAAAGCAAATAAAATGCGTTTAAAAACTATTGGGAAGTTTCAGCTAGGGTGTCGCCGCCCTCGCGGCGAACCTCAGAAACGAAAAAAAGGGAATTTTTTTGCTGTGTAGCTCGCAACGTACGTGACGGACTCTCACAAACACCGCCAGAACTAATATTACTTGCGGCGGTAGTACGATAAACGAGCAACGCGATGTGCAACTAAATCCCACGCGGCAACAACGCGTCGAAGAACAGAACGGCCTGCGTCCGCTTGTCCCGGATCCGACGCTCGACGGTGATCGTTCGGCCCAGTGGCAGGGCTTGTTGGCGGTCAACACTTAACGCATAAAACAAATCGGGAGATAACATAAGTAGCGTTTAACGCAGTGGCGCCTCGTTTAGTATCCATGATACCTACTGCAACATAGCGGCTTATGAAAGTGGTCGTGGCGTTCGTTTTTTCATGCTTACATTGCGCGACCAGTGAGCAGTGTGTGTCCTCAAATGTTCTTGCTGCCCCCGCGGTTGTCGCCGCGTGGGAAGTCAACCTCCACCTGCCCGTGGTGCGCCCTGCCAGCCCTATGGCTGCAACGGAGGCTCTGGCGAAAACCCCCACCTGGGGTGGGGAATCCTAGCACTGGGGTTCCCCATGTGGACGGGGGGATACAAAAAGGGTCTGGTAAACCCTAGCCTACCCCGATGGGGAAGGGAGCCCCTGCCCGGGGAGCGCGACTAGTACGTGTGGCGTGAGACGTGGGGACGGCGTGAGCACGCATGACGTGAAACGTAGGACATGTGTGGCCGCATGACGTGTGACGCGCGGCCCTCCCTGGGAAGGGAGGGCCGCGTGACGTGAAGCGGGTTGACATGTGGGGCGTAAGACGTGCAGCGGCTCACGTGAGATCGAGACGTGTGACGCGGGACAGGAACGTTGCGTGACGATCCGGAGGGAGCATCTCAATAAGGGGAAGGCTGTCATCAAGGTGGTTCCCCTCGGTTTCTCCAATTAGGGAGGGCCCCCAGACGGGGGGTGACCTCCAAGGGAGCCGAGGGATATAGAAGTGATCACTGCGACGGGGCTGTTGTGGTTCATGGTTGCCACTCAGTGATCGTCGGACCCGCTGTGAGGCACGCTCGTGTCTTAGTAGCGGAGTTGGAGGTGAGTCGGGCACTTGGGTACTTTTAGTACCGGTTGGTTTTCCCGGGCCGTTCCACTGGCTGTGCCATAGTACTGGTTTCATTTATCCCCTTTAACTTCCAATTGGCTTTTACAAAAATTATCGATTGATCCAAGGATCCAATTCATTTTATTCGAATTGGCATTAAGTCTGCGGTGCCGAAAGGCGGGAGCGGACTGAGGCACATTTTTCTTATTTCTTCTTCATGGGCCTCAACTTATATATGCCCCTGCGTCATGAAACATAAATCGACTCCTGGCCATCGAATCACACTTTGTGTCGGAAGGCTGGTCTTGTTGAAACGCAGTGCACGTGGCGAAACGGTCCCCCTTTCGACCTTGCGGCGCCGATTTTTTTTTCATCCTTGCGTTGCGTGGCCTGCAGCTACAAGGGGTTTTCAAATGTTTGACTAGCTGCCCGTTCATCTTCAAATACGGACTAATGAGATACTGAAGTCGATTGCACAGTATTATCTGCCGCAGAACACGTTGATTCCGATGAGCTGTGATGCTCATGGCGAACCGACCCCCTCTTGACCGCCATCCTTGAACTATGCAGCGCCCCCGGTTTTCACTGGAACTTGCGAATAAGAAAGAAGGAAAAAAAAAGAAAGAATGATTTGCCGTCAAAAAATTTGTCGTAAAATGGGAACGCACGTGCAACTAATCCAGTTCTGGCGCCAAGAAATTAATTTCAGGTTTAGAAAGCATAGAAGGCACGTGGACGTTATTTGGGACCGGTTCATGATGAATGATTTCTCTACCATATCTGCTCTGTCGTCCTTCCGCACAATTCTAGTTTGATCGAGAAATGGTGCGCAGCCATGACAGGTGCAGGCATGAACGACAGTTGGGTAATACGGTTCCGAGGAAGCTCGTTGATACTTCTAAGTGGCGCTCTGCAAGACCGGTTGAGGGTTGACGGACCTCCCCGTCTGCCCGATGCTATATTGTCATCTCCATATTTAGAAATAAATAAAGTACACCTTATTCTCCTCACACGATATGGACGTGGTTAACGTGCTGTAACGGCCCAACTTTGTGGCTCTGGTCATCATTGACCACGCTGACGCAACTGCTTCAAACTGCGGCGTCTGTTAAAACAATTGTGACCAGAGAAAACTGACCGAGGCGCGTTGAAACATTGGTACGTTCGCGCAGTTGCCACAAAGACTAATGAAAATGATAAAACTAATGCGGACAATACGGAATAGGCGGTTACAGAGGACACGCAAACACGGTGTAGACGTACATGAGAACGCAAAGGAATTTTCACATATGGCGAATTCGGTTGGGTCTTTCCACGCACTGTCGAGTGCCCTTTCCGGAGCGTGCGAGGTCGGGTGGTTGAAAGAGAGTGCGGTTGCTTCATCAGCTGGTTATTTCCGAAAGAGTCCCCTCCCCCTCAGAGCGCTCCCCAGCACTCCTTCTCTAGCTTTGTCAGAGAAGCACTACGCAGGCGATCGCGCCACTACCACGTGGCGCAAGCGCTCACGATGACAGGTGGGGATCACGTGGTTTTGTTGACGATGGCGGCGGCAGTCGTCTGCGGTGGTCTGCGGGGTGCGGCGTGACGGCGATGGAAATCTGGTTCTACAAAGTGTGTGTGCGTTCTATCGTGCGAGGATTACAATGGACTGAACGACGTTGGCTTGTGAGAGAGACGGGAAAACTGCATGGAAAAGTTATCCAGCGCTTTTACGAGACCATTCATTTCACGGGGGTGAACTCGCTAAGCCTAACCGATGAAGAAACAGCTCGCAGACCTCTCGCCTGTTTTACCGGGTTTTGTGAACGCTTAAGGAATTTTCAGGTTCGGTAAAAGTGCACTCAAATGTTTGTGATGTAAAATAAAAAAGTAGCTGACTTTAGTGCTCTGTGATTGGTGCCACAAGGCTAATGGGTCTTTCGTTTGGGTCTTTCCGCGCGCTCTCGGGTGCTCTTTCCAGAGCGTGCGCGGTCGGGTGGTTGAAAAGAGAGCGGTGGCTTGACCACAGGATATAGCACGTATCGTGCTATATCCAGTGTGTTGATGCTTGCACAATATTCCGCTGTGAGAAAAATGCGGTTTATTAACCATTTGATAATTTGCCTGTTCTGCCGTACGCATGACCCGCATCGCATCCCGTTCACTGTCGAAAACGCGATGAGTTGACAACTATTTCCAAACAGCGTTCGTTCCAGTGCGAAGATCGCTACACAAACTGCTGATAGATTTTTTTACATGCCAATGCTTAGAACAGTTTACAGTCCGTCAGAGCCGTTATTTCATCACGTTGCCAGTGTAAACTTTGCTCAATCGTCCATCTTACGCTGTAAACATTTTTTCATCCATCACAGATGTCGAAGTTGTACTTCTGTGACTGATTCGAGAATGTTCGAGCGCTCTAAGCCGAGCAGTTGTGATCGGCTGAAAATGATCCCGGAGTAGCTCTGGCGGGGAGGGGGGGCACTCTGTCGAATCAAGCTCTGAAAAAAGAGGCGACCAGCCAATCCGGCAGCAGTTTCCGGAGACATAAAGTAGGGGACTAAAATGGTGGCTGATTATGCGTGTTAAATGAAAAACAAAAATTACTAGAGGGGGCCCGCGTTACAATGCAATTTCTATCATTCTTTCTAGCATCTTCGTTTGCGCAATCGGAGCGCGTCGCGGCGCAGTTTCTTTACGCGTGATTCGCCCGGCCCGCGGCCGCGCGGCCAGTCAGTGAAACTTTTGGCGGGACGGATCTGATTAACGGGCGGGAGTTCGGAGAACCCTGGTCTAGACTATTCGCCTATGAGCAACATGTAAAACATATTGCTGCTGTACAAAGCTGAAAAAATGAGCAAAGCACTTGGCATTGAGAACAGATCGTTAACCTACGTACGTTTAGACAATAAGAAGTCACAGAGTTGATGGCCCCGTGTCAGTTACGAAACCATTGTCTATTATTTAGGAACGACCCACATCTTCACGAATGCTAGAGGAAAAAGCTATGCCATAGCAGCCTAAGTCATGCTCAGAACAGTGTGTGCCAATACGAACACCCGGATTAGCCATCTCAGGCGAACAATCGCAACACGGAGTACTGACAAAGATCTTTATCACATATACTAGACGAGCAGCGAGTATACTGAAGGGAGACGAACACTCCCGAGATAGTCGACCAGCACAGTGTATATTTATACGCTATCAGCACGGGGGCCCTCACCATTCCAGACAAAGTCCGAAGTAAACAAACCACGTGCTTTAAGGGCTGTGCATCTCGAAGACAAGGGACCTCTCGTTAATATTGTAGGGAGTGCTTTCAAGGTTCTGCATCAGCTGCTGCTCGTCAGCACCGTTGCGCCAGCGTCAGCATTCATTATAATGCAATAAAATGCAAAGGTGCAAATCGAGCTGGACAAGAATGACGAAAATAATCCTTGGAGAAGGGGAACAAGAGGGACAAAGGACAAACACAAATCTCCAAACACAGCTAGCTGACTGGTGCGCGACCAAAAAAATCTGCCTGGTCCGGGTATCGAGCCCGGGACCTCTCCTTTACAGGTGGAGCGCCTCTACCAACTGAGCTCACCAGGGGTTGGACGTCAGTAGAGCAAACGGGTTTTATCAACTGCCACTAGTCTAACACCAACAAAGGTGAAGCTTGCAATTGAAGGTTATGATTATAATGCCATTAAATGCAAAGGTGCAAGTGACCTGGACAAGAATGACGAAAATAATCCCTCGAGAAGGGGAACAAGAGCACCAGTAACCTAGCTGTGTTTGGAAATTTGTGTTTGTCCTTTGTCCTCTTGTTCCCCTTCTCAGGGATTATTTTCGTCAGCATTCAGTCGGGCTGAGCAGCATGTGTCAGCAACCTGTGTGGCATGCGCGACTGGAGCAGCATATGTGGAGGCAGAGACTGTTCGGTTTTCATCGTAAGAGGTCTTGGATTGTATTACGCCGAATTCAGAAGTGTAGGACATCTGGCGCTCGGCTTGCGTAACGTTGTCAGCAACAACGGTGTCCTGATGCAACAGGTAAGCACCCGCTGGTTTCAGTGCTTTGTTTTACAGCATATCCACCGAGCAAAAAAAAAATACCTGCTTTTTTATTACAAAAGGAACTACGCGTTGCTGAATGCTAATACTTTTTTAATTGTAGGGCGGCGGTCCGTACCAGATGCCAAACTTTCAGAGCTTGTCATTCTCTGATTTAAAAGTTATAAGCAATATTCGGAAATTTTCAATGAAAAATGGCGGACGACGGAAACCACGTCTACATGAAGCTGAGATGGCGAAAGCTACCAAAACAGACTTAATTTCCCAGTTGAACAAAAAAGAAATCACTTGAAACATTTGAAACAGACACTGGAAATCTCTGAAACTTTCGCATCTCGTGCGGACCAGTAGCGCTGCCTTTGGGCGATACCAAGCGTTGGGCGATACGGAGTTTATTTTTCTCGGTGAAAAAGAATTTCAAATATTTTGGGGGACACAGTGTGTGTAGCCTCGAAGGGGAATACCTAATAGGTATGTTTTTAAGTTTTAAATAATTTTTCGTTTCAAGCTTGCCAACGTATATGGCGAAGCAAAAGTCATTTGAAATATGCCTCTGTGCCCATTGCAGTAGGGTGTTTCAACGTCAGATCAGGCATTGATGGTCTAAGTCATACTTGTTTTACAATTATGTAAAAACTAATACGTTAAAGCCGTGTTCTTGGGAGAAGCATTCAGCTATATGCAAACGCCGTAGCTAATTTTCTTCCCGCAGATATACACTTTTGAAGCTCAAGGCGCAGAGATTGCCAAGGTTTTGATATGGTACTTCTGCACATCCGGCAATTTCACACCGTAAGATGCACGTAGTAATAATGTGTTCTACTTAGTTTATGAAAGATTTACGATATTTACACCATATATTAAAGCTAAACTTTAAAAAAAATATACGCCAAATGATTTCGATGAAACATATGAAATAAACACGATTTAGACACACATTCCCAGGTTATTTACAGAACTACTTCGCATATGAAACGACGCAAAACACATAGAAATTATAATGACTAAATCCATTTTACAACAAATATACTCTAAAGAAACATACTATAGCCATTATTGTAGTTCTGTTTATCATTGCAAAAATGCGAGGTCATTTCTCTAAATGTGGCGAAATTGCGGGTCAATGTATAAATAACTCAATTTTTTTGTTTTCCTTAAACTCGATTTAACCGTTTAAAGTGACTAGAACTTGTGATGGTAAAAATTGAGTCACATATGACCTCGTTAAAGAACGACGTAAAACTTCGGTTTCCTGCAAGGAAGATAATCCTCTTAGCGCTGCCCTCTCTCAAGCTGCGAGGGGAGCAAAGCTGGGCGAAGATAAAAAGTGGAGAGGATATAAGAAGAGAGGGGGCGGACAAAAGTGGAAAGTGCGAAGTGTGCGTCGGCCTTAAAGGGATACTTCAACGAAATTTGAAATATTCCCGTCGTGTTCAAAAATAGGTTGAATATGATCCACAATATCCGTAAATGACAATCGCACGTTTGTATTTTGATCCTGGTGGCTGTATTTTTCGTTATAAACGGCCCACTCTGGCAAGCGCTCGGAGAAGGCCCAGCTTAGAGCACGTGACATCCAACGCAATCGTGACGTAGGTCGTCTCAAGGCGAGCAAAGCTACGGCGAGGCTGACGTCGAGAGGATGGCCTAGTCGTTCCAGCCACCGAAGCGGCTGCTTTGTACGAATTTTGAGTGACGGGTTAATCTTCTATATTCTTGTAGGGGGACAATAGCGACTTCTGCGACACACAAAAGGGATTCTCGGGAAGAGGGGAGTTCCTCCTTCCCCCTTCTCTCGTCGTGGCCGGAGGCGAGACGACCTGCGTCACTAGCTGTCAAGGTTCCTAGACGAGCATTACAAACGAGGCGTTAGCGACATCCACCAGGTGCTCTTTGCTAATCGTTTAATTCGTTGTAAAATCCCTTTTCGAGACTTTTTTAACAAGATATTGGTATGTTCCATGTGATACTGCTCTTTGAACACATATAGACCAAAAATGAGCGCCGAAATTTCGTTGCAGTATCCCTTCAAGAGAAAAAGCAACAACCAACCTTTACGCCAATTGAGCTATTTTATCTTCGTTACAGGGACTTTACTGCGCGACGTCCGCTCCAAGGAGACGTACATTTCTTACAACCGACAAAGGCCTCTACAGCGGTGCTTCTCTATCGTGGGGTATACAAAGTCATACTGTCCCTAGCTTCACTTTGTTCTATATCTATTTTTTCTTGCGATGCCTCCTTCCCCCCCCCTCTTTTCTTTCTTCGAGCCATTAGCTCACAAACGACTGTCGGCGGACGTCACTGCTGCCGGCAATTGAGAACTATGCACAGCACATTAAAGTGAATCCCAAAGCCTTCACACGTTGAAGGTTTATCACTGAAAAATCAAGGCGAGCGAGGTAGTATCTGGAGAGTCGGTATCTTGGTGTTCAATATTTTGTGAGGATAAACAAACCAGCTTGACCTTCCTGAGTATCCATGCGTACCCAATGAGAAGTACTGTAAAGCCCTTCATTTTCGCAGCGCCTATCTTTTGAGAATCGGACACGGAGGTCAAATCGCGCCCCTAAATTTCCCAAATTCTAGACGCCTGCATTGGAACTCTTGGGGACCAAAATGTTTGCTTTGTCTTATATTTCGTAAATTACTGAATTCGCGAAATTCGCGAAAATTAAGGGTTCGCAAACTTAAAGGGTTTTGCAGTACGTATAGAACTTGATAACCATGAGAGGTTTTATTGTTGCGGGTTTTCATGACAGTCATGGTCAGGGTCATATTGTTTATGTCTGTAGAATATCATCTATATGAAAATCATGTGCTTAGTGAGAAGCACTCAGAAATACACAGAGGTGTTTCACGAAACGCGGTCCAAATCGTTGTTGTGAAAAGTACGCATCGCACAAAAAAAGGTTGATGTGATATTGGCTCCTGCCAAACGGCAAATTTGAGAAAAAAATTAATTTATCTAATTAGAGCAATAATTGCTCATAGCAATTAAATTATAACTAATACATTTCAAGGTACCACTTCCAAAACAAACAGGGCGGGCATAATTAAAAAAAACTACTCTATCCACCCGTACTAGCTGATATTAGGCATGCACAGCTTTTACGATGCTTCGTGAAATGGCTCAATTCGGACATGTTTAAAATAAAGGGGGGCAGGGGGCAGGGTTAGGAGGCAACGCAAGGAAGCACAAATAAAGCTAAACTGGGACACCATAACTTTGCACCCTCCGATAGAGCAGCACCACAGTACACCCCTTGTCGGTACTTGAAAATGTCTCGTTGGAGCCGACGTCGTGTGGCAGATCCCCAAGGCGAAGACAAGCTGGCTCAACTTGAATGAAGGTTTGTTGTCGTTTTTGCTTCAAAGGCACTCCAGTCAGTCACTCTGAATTTGGGATGAGGACTGTTTTCAGCTAAAGCAGTGTCCCTGAATTACAAGGTATAACCTTTTCTCTCGATATTGTGTGTAATTGTACAAATATCACGGCTCAAAGTTTGTTCAGGCGTCTACGGAAAAACCAGACACTATCTGCTGGAGGGATGGCAACACTGATCATCAGCCGTACGGCCGCGATGTGATGTCACAAGGGTGCTGCACCAGTGTTCCTTGACTTAGAGCGAACCCGCTTGCCGCCCGCTAAAGAGCAGCTGGTTGCATCATTAAAATCGGTTTTAGTAAAGTACGCGGCTTTAGCAGACATAATATATCGGCTGTGATCATGCTTCGTGCCACTAGAAGCCGATACCAGTCATTTATTTTGGTTTTCGTTTTCGATCGAAGCTGCCCTTTAAGGAGGTCATATGTTGCTCAATATTTTGCCATCACAAGTTACTTCAAGTCATTGTAAACGGTTAGGGGAGTTTAAAGAAGATAAATGTCTTTTCTTTAAATATTGACGTACAATTTTCTTACATTTACAAAGAATGAGCAGCGTTTCCGCTATTAATAACAAAACTATAATAACGGATAAGTCTATTTTTCTTATACATATTCGTAAAATACATTTAAAGATAATAATTTTGATATATCTTGAGTCCTTTTATGTGAAGTAGTTCGCTGGTAACTAATTACTGACTGTGTCTTCAAAACGTGCTTATTTGACGTGATTCGTACATGTCTTCTTTTGCGTAGAAATATTTTATTTCAGTTTTAATACTCTGTTTACATGTCGTAAACCTTTCATATTAAGAGTATAAAAAGTTATTACTACGTGCACGCTTAGGTGTGAAATGGACGGCTATGCAAATGATCATAGCAAAAACGTAGAAATCTACACGCCTCAAGTTTCAAAATTTTATATCTCCGAAGAAAAAATAGCTACAACTGCTACGGCTTTCCATATAGCTGAATGCTTCTACCCAGAACAAGGCTTTAACATATATTTGTTATATAAATATAAAAGAAAATATGACTCGGACCATCATTGCACTCTCTGGCATGGAAACACCCAGTAGTAACTTCCCAAGCCACGCTACATGCTCGTGGCATTTCTCGCATTTTGTTTTACTTTATAAAAAAATTAAATTGCAATTAATTGCATTCATATCGAGTCGTTCTGCAAATAGGGTAAAAGAGTGACATTTTTTTTAATACAGATATTTTTATTATAGTTTCCAGTGAGTCTAAACACTTTCCCCAGAGAGTTTTCAATGTTGTCATATCATGGGAAAGGTGGGTTTTCTCAAACGCTGCAAAATATGCGTTGACAGCGGCGATTACATCATCATTCGACGAGAATCTTTTTTCACTAAGCCAGATTTTCAAGTTTCATTTTCAACCAGAAAGGCACAAAACTATTTTCCACAAGACAGCTCAGCTTTTGGAGTTTGGAGGTCGACTTAACGTCTCAATGGGTGAACTGAATATGGAATACGAGAGATTAACTTTCTTAATTCCTATGCCACAAACTTCTGCTAAATCAAACTTGAAGTCAAAGAATAGAAAGAGAAAGCAAACAGATGTAAGTTCGACTACAAATGTCCAGTTTAAATTCACTATACTATACAAAAACTAAGAAACAATGTGAGGAAATACAAACCTGCGATAAAGTGCAAAAATAATAGAAACAAATAATTAAATATTATAACTGTCTTGCGGGAACTATGCTTATCCGCAGTGACATCTGCGTGTGTCCCAGATTCGATATGGTTTCGAGCAGGCGTAATGTACTGATACACTTCGCGTGTGTAAGACAACAACAACTCAGATAGAACCTCTCATTTAAGTATGCGGCATTTCTCAAACTGATTAGTTTTCACCAAATCTTGATTGCTGACTTACTTATGACGTGGGCTTGTTGCGCCTGTCGCCACCTTGACCGATGGCACGACACCAAAGGCAATTGGTGCAAAGCTCACGAAGATTAAAATATTCAGCTCTCGGAAAGCTGGCTTTTGCAACTTGAGATTATACGAACAAAGGAATTTATATCTTACAGGTATGTGTTTTGCTGATTAGAGGCTAACAGAGATATTTTGTAAAAAATTTTTGCATAGACTGCAGTTGGGTTCAAGGTGCCTGAGAGATGCTTGCGAGAGCAGTGGATGGACAGTGTGGCTATCACCATAAGGATACTCGTGTATGAAGTTCCGTCGAAAGCATACACACACGAAGAAGTAATCTTATGGCAGAGTTACATTGTGAAAAAATTTCTGGACCTCGATACGTAAAGAAACTGCTTGTAGAGACCACAGGGTGATTTTCTGTGATTGCGATGGCATTTACGAGTTACGCACGAGACAGGTATTCGGTCTCGTGCGACCAAGAGCTCGGAGCATAGATCACGTGACATCAATCTTTCCGCGAAATTTATCAGCGACTTTTCTCGCAACATTTAGCGGGAACAGTGTTCGAGGCCAGATTCCAGATTGACAGAAATCTGTGCTGAGTAGACTTAATGAAATGCTATCGCATTCTAGAAATGCACGAAAAGGTCTCTGCGTAGTATTACGACGAATGATTAAAAACGGGACATGCAGCACCCAGCTTGAATAACGCTGTCGACGGCATTGGTGTCCAGCATATGTAGGCATAAGCACCCGTCCATTTCAGTGTCTTTTCAGCCAAGTTACGTACTCTAGAGAATGAACACCTGGTAGGTGATGCGTTCCAATTCTTGGCTAAAGATCTGTTTCAAGATCGACGGGGTACATGGGAAAGCATATATATACATGGCCACGATCACTGACAGCTAACGATACGCCGGTTGCCGCCTTACTAACTTCACGCTTTCTGCATGACTACGGTCGTTTCAAATATGATATCGCTGAACAGCCCAAGTGGATTAGTAACTTATTGAGCACTCCCCGTGATCCCAACGTTCAGCGAGTTTTTTTTTTTCCTTGGAGAGAAAATCAAATTCACAATTTATTTCATAAAACATAAATTTGGCGTGAAGCTAAACAATTCTGCAGCTTTTCTAAAATGGTCGAAGTCATGACTTAAAAATAAAAACAAATGTGGTGATTCTTTTGTTTTGTCACGCATTCTTTCTCGCACGCTGTTTCTTTCCGATCTGCCTCTTCACTTAATTTCCTCAGCAGCTTCAGAACTACCTTTATTGCATTTGAAGAGGTCATGCTGTATTTAATCAAAAATATGAAAACAGCTAGAATGTTTCGTTACAAAGGTGTGGATAGGCAAATGTAATTCTTACCTTAGAGCACAAAGTCAGAACTCTTTATTGCTCGCAATATTTCACCACGGAAGCGTTATTTTTTTAACGGTTGGAAAAAACGGGTACATCTCCCAATTTTGATTAAGCAACTACCCAAATATTTCTGCTTACATTTTGGGTTTTTTTGAAGTAAATTCATTGTGCTGTGTACACGCGGCAGTCTCCCAGAGCCCTCGATGACTGCAATGAAGCGAACAGCAGCGAGTGCCTAAAGTCCCAGTAGCACTGCTCATACACCATGCAAGAGACGTATGAGTTCTCTGCGGACATAACGAGTGAATCTGCGGTACGCACCAAGCGGCTGCTAGCTGCATGTTTCTGTCATACATGCGCATGCTTCTTAATGTACGAAAACAGTTTTAGTGTGACCAATGTGGCGGGACATGTCGTACAAAGAAGATACATGTCTCTGAACAGTTTCTGCTGGAGCAGCCTCTTATATGATATAAACCAACACGTGCCTCCTGACGTCTACGCCTCCTGCGGTGGCGCTGTCGCCATGGGCGCATGCGCAGTAGCTGCCTCACGCAGATCTCGGTTTCTGCGCTCAGCGCAGTGCCCGCACCATGTGGGGAAAACCTTGGAGCTTGTTTGTGAGCAGCGTGTCGAGTCCATATATTTATGTGGTGTAGCCTTAGCAGACTGAGTAGGACTATATGATGCCGAATTCTCGCTGAGTATTGGTTTTGTAATAGTGTAGCGGCAAGTTAGCTGAGACTCTACCTGCTTACTTAAGGTGTGAAGGATACGCTGATAGTCATTCCTATAGAACGCAAGCGCTGTTGCGCCCGAGGTCCTTTGTTGAAGGAAGAGTAGAAACCCTATAGATATACCTACAATTATTTCTTAATACAAACCCGTCGGTGTTCCGACGCGAGCGAATACCTCTGCCGTCTCATCGTATAAGTACATGTTTGATGACCCGTTGGGGCTCAGTTCTTTAGATGGAGAAGCTTTCTCATTATTTTGGGGGCTTCTGGCCAAGTTGCTTTTTAAATTCTCGCGTACTGCAGCACTGAGAGTGCGGGATCGTGTCGAATCAAGCGTGGTAGACAACTGCAACAACTTCGGAAGCGTTTCAATCGGCACTAGGGCGAGCAGTGACACGACATCTCGTGATGACGTTCGCTGCGATAAAATGGCGGACGAGACTGAAAGATGAAAGTCGAGTCAATTATTGTTTGGCAACTGATTGTTTTCGTGCCTAAATGATCTCATAGAGTCGAGTAAGTATTCCCTGACGCAATTGCTAGGCCACAACAGCAAGTGCAAAAACAGAATAAGTTGGTGTCGTCTGGATGGCGCAAAAATTAAAAGTGCGTAATGTTGATATTGATGACGATGATGATGATGATGATGACAAAACCCAGTTTTGGAAGCGCCTCATTTGAATGGAAGGTCTGAATTGCAGATATTGCAATGTTAAAACGGTTCGAAAAGTTGCTCAGTCTAAAGACGGTCTTAGAATATTTTCCTAATTGCTAAAGTCGAATGCTTACAAAACGCTGCTCTCTGTTACATTGCGACACATTTGAAGTTACAAGATTCATAGGATTGAAGCCACTTCTGTAGTTGCTGTTGTTAAAAACAAGTTTTGCCTATATAATTTTGTATACAGGATGTAGGCAATGGAAATATCTTTTCATTAACAATGTTTCTTACTGTAGAAAAATGGGCCAAATAAACTCCAATTACCAACCTTAAAGTTATTTATTTTTCTGCTTTTGCTGTCCCAATTTCAGCGTGATCCAGAAGCCGTAGAGGAGATGAAGGCCAATGGGACGCTACACGTGAACCCGATCACAATCCTAGGCAGGATCCAAGAGATGGGAGACCCCAGGACCAGAAAATACCCTCTTGTTGTCAAACCCTTGTTTGTTTCCCGCTGATTCTATCGTACCTATACTTCGTCAAGCTCGCAGGACCACGTTTGATGAAGAACAGAGCCCATTCAAGATTGTCAACCTTATTCGCTTCTACAACATCACCATGGTCGCACTAAAGGCCAGGTTTTTCACATCGTTCTAAGCGAGACCTACCTCCCTGGAGGACGCTACAACCTTTGGTGCCAAGGAATCACGGGTTATATGGACGGTGAGCTCGTCGGTGTCTACAGGAGCGGCTGGTGGTACGTCGCAGTGCGCTACGCCGACTTACTAGACACCGTCTTTTTTGTGCTCCGAAAGAAGTTCATGCACATCATGCATCTGCACGTCATCACACCATTCGCTGGTGGCAGTGGATGCCAGGTTCTGGACTCTGTTCGCTCCAGAAGGTCAGCCTGCTTTGGGCCTCGTCGCGAATACCTTCGTGCATACCGTCATGTACTCTTACTACTTCCTCGCCACCTTCGGTCCCAGCCGTACGGCCCTACCTCTGGTGGAAGAGGTACCTGACATCGATGCAGAGATTGTCCAGATCGTCATCTACATTGCCCACATGTCCATTCCCTTGTTCGTGGATTGTGACTTCCCCAGATACCTGATCCACATCGGCGAATGCCACAGCGCTCCTCCTACTGGGTTTATTCCTGAACTTCTACGTCCAGTCATACCCAGGGAAAATGGGTCGTTTCTAAAAACTTGACTTTAGCTAACTGCGATGATGTTCACGAGGAGCGTCATGGCGGGAAGCAGGATTTAGAGGTTAGACATATCAAACTTCACCATGAAACTTTGATGTGGACATTTCCTCTGTTAATAAAAGATTGTGTGTCATGCACTGCCTGAACGTTAGTAATTGTTTCTGTGGTTTACAGATCTTCAAAAGATCCTCTGAGGATTAATCTTAAATGCAAGACGCAGAAAAAAAAGAGAAACGAAAAGAAAAAACTGCTTCGAACACTAAGCTTTTTAAACATTGAGACTCCTATGTCTGATTTGCTCAGTTTTTTTCTGGCAGGTCTCCAATCTAGCAAAGCCGGATTTTCAGGAACACCGCGATCACCTGAGCAAAGAGCACGCTGACTTTGTGAACATCATTTACACCAGTATGGGCAATAAGAGCTTGATAGACAGAATACGGGACAAGGAATTCCAGTGCGGCGTGACCATCGACTGTGGACCCATTGATTTTACCCTAACGACAGAACACACGAACTCGGATGCTATATTTCTAACCGTAAGTTATGTTTCCCAACAAAAAAAAGGTAGATACGAATTAATATAAACCGTTCTGTACACGGTATTCAATATGTCACCACGTACACTTTTGAACCGCCTTTCACGACCGCCTCGCCAAACGGGATATGTCACTTCGTGAAAGAAGTTTAGATATTATAAGCCAAAGACTAAGCAAGCATTTCGCATATGGTCTATTAAATCATATGCCAAATGCACAGCGTCATATATTGAGGTGCCGAAGTACATGCTCAGTCAAACAAGTTGGCTTCGGCAACGGCAAAAGCCAGGGCGCGAAAGCGTATTTTCGAAGAATTCTTTGCTCGCACAATTGCTGGCATAGAGGAAGCGCTTTCGAAAACCAAGCGCCTGCGACCGTGTTTTTGCCGGCACTCGGATCCAAATTTCGAGCTGAAGTGTACGTCCGCCATGTTGGATGCGGCGAGAAACCAGCAACCGGCGAGGCGACGAGCGCGACATACGCGAGAAGAGCGTGAAACAATGCTCGCAAGTGTGGGTGACGATCAATGACGCTGAGCAATAGATCTCTATTGTTACCGACAAAGCTACGAAGTTGACAAACAGAAAAGGAAACTCGATGCAACAAAGATGGCAGCGCGCAGAGTGTTGCCAGACGTTCGAACAATTTTCGCATATGGTCTTGTCAGGCATAATTTATGTCCTACTTTCTAGAATTGATGAGAAACAAGGAGCATTGACCAAACCGATATACCTTCATACTGTTTTCAAACTATTCAACTCGACGGAAGGATTTTGTTGAAAAATTAGACGTTTACAATTCTCTGTAATGCCGAATCAGAGTGCAGCTCTTGAGGAGGAGGAAAGTAGGGTAGGGAGGGGAGGGTATGTCCCTGCTCCCCTTCATACCCTCCCCTTCTCCTCTCCTGGTCCCCTCCCAGTTAGCGAAAAATTTTAGCTAAATTTCCATGCAAAATTAAACGAAGATTCCCCGCTAAATTTAGCGGAAATTTATCAACATTTTCCCGCTAAATTTAGCGGAGAAACTGAATTGGTGTTGAGGTCACGTGACGTTAATTTCCTCGCTAAATTGAGCAGGGAAAATTTCACGAAAATTATCCGCTAAATTTGGCGTGAAGTCACGTGACGTCAATATAGGACACGCCCATAATGCAACGCGTAGTTGCGCCGACGCCGGCACCGACACCGCTCAACCCGGAAACGGCGCCGTAGAGCTGCGCTCTGAAAACAGAAAGTGGGCGGCATGAATAGCCTGTGTAAAATAGAGCTAGAAAATCGAGTTCGACCTCCGTCAACGTGATCAGGCGTCAATAGTCCCGATTCAAGCTCTGCTTCTCACTTGGTCAGGCCGCCGACCTACTTAGATCAATTTAGACAAGATGAGGTATACCTTGTCTTGTCCCGATACTGCTGTTAAGGTCTGGACACCCACCTCTCAGAGCAAAGGGTTTACCGGCTGATGGAAGAAATTTTTCTCAACAAGTGCCGTATCAGCTCTTCAACCCTTCCTTCGACTAGAAAATGTCCACTTGTTACTCTGAGCCTGCACAAAATCCACGGCTGCGTTTTCCGCTGCCACAAAATCGTCGGTTCAACAAACCACAAGCAAAAGGCACGTGGGCCTCCGCAAAGACCACGAACAGTGGCACAGCCATGTAAATGTTATTGAGGATATTTTGAGTGGCCTTCATTATGCAAGGTAATGCTTATAACGGATCATTGTGTATAGTCTAATTATTAACAACCAAAATATCACCAATACACTCCTACACTAATGAATGGACCGCAAACCACTCAAAAAGCGACTTCTTTGTCTTCCTTTATTATGTTCATGCAATGAGAAGAGCAATTCTCATCATGTTGAAATGACCGTACTGACTCAGTAACGAGAATGTGCACAAGCTTATTTTCCCACAAGATAGCGTAGATATTAGACTTTAAAGCCGATCGCACTTCTCAATAGTTGAGCTGAGTGGATGAATACCATTTGACGGTCCTTCATCACTATGCTTGAAACGTGAGGGAAAGCACTACATAAAATCAAAGAAAAAGACGGGACATACACAGATAAGTGCGACCGTAGTTCCTGGCAGCCAAAAAAATTCAGGGCGTGGTCAGTATCAAGCATCTCATTATCGTTCTACAGTCAATGAGGTTACAGCATTAGTGCGGAACGATCGGGAATCGTGCATCGCGAATCATGACGCTGGCAAATAACATACCACCCGCTACGTTTCTTAAGTTACCTATAATATAATTTTCTTTTAGTTACCTATAATAACATTACATATAATAAAGGTTAATTTTACATGCACCATAAAAATCATTAATAAAAGGCTGAGAAAGTAAGTATAAAACTGTGGTAAAAAGTACAAAGATGAGCTGGGGGAAACATAGATGATGAAATAATAACCACCTCGCGGGGATCTGTGAACGCAAGCGTCGGAACATATGGATACGTCATGGCGCGCGAGTGTATGACCTAGATGGGACATCTTTTAGAGCGGGATTTCTTGCTTTTCTATTGAAGCTAATAGATAACCGACTGAAAATGTTCCGTGGGCATTGCGGTACAGTATACACGGAGAATTCTGAGAGCGGATGGTCTTTGATTGCTAAAGAGCAAAAGCATGGAACCAAGCTCCATTTATAATTTTATCTACAGAAACACACCATATTTCAAGGTGAGAACACGCAGAAACGAATAGAGATGAAGATGTGCCTTAAGGCCCGTTCACACTCTTGCGACCGAGTACGGCCGAGAGAGACCAGAACGGTTTTTAAGCCTCTTGCGACTTTTAGGACCGGATATGCGCTACAGCGGAGCTGGTCTAAGAGATCGCAAGAGGCTTAAAACCAGTCTGGTCTCTCTCGGTCGATTCTCCAAAGTGCTGAACAGGCCTTTATGTTTTTACGCCTCGGCTTGTTCTTAGACTCACCAAACACTAATTTTTTAGTTATCTGGTTATGCCCCTTACGCCATAAAAACCGAATCCAAACCGAACCAAAATCTGGTTATGTTCCGGGCGCTTTAACACCAGCTGGGGAGCACATCGCTTAAATCGCGGTTATTAAATGAATTTTGAAAATTCTGTATGCTGAAGCCGACACCCAATGACCTTTCTATGCTGATAGTTTGTGTACCAAAGATTTAAAAAAATGTAGCCAGCGTTCATTTCACTGATTCAGGACTAGTTGAAAGCGTGTGTTTAATTATTGTAGAAGGCATGTTGTCTAATCCTAGAGTCTCTCATCACTGCCAGATATTACCAGCTTATCCTTATCGGAGATGAATCCAAAATATTTTCCGAAAATGGAATTGCCAAATTCATAGATGCACTGGCAACGTCACCGTTACCAGCAACTGATGACATCTACAGCGAAAAGTTGAAGACAACTAAACAATTATAAGTGTTTTTTTTTAACATTATTATTCCAAAAGTCTCTAGATACTGGTGTCATTCCTGACGACTGGGAGGAAGGTAAGGTCATTCCAATTATTAAATGTGGCGACGCACACTCCCCGCTAAATTATCGGCCCATATAATTAACTTCTCTTTATTGTAAGCTTATGAAACATGTTATTCATTCACATGTTATTCAGTTGCTAAAACAAAATAATTAATTTTCTTCACCAAACACCGGTTTCAAAACAAAATTTATGTGAAATACAATTTGCCGCTTTCAGTCATGACATTCCTTTCTTGAAACATGTTCCTCGAGTTGGTGCCCTCTTTCTTGATTTTTCAGAAAACCTTTGATAATGGTTTCCATAAACGATTACTAATAACGCTTTCTATTTTCCCCCTTGATCCTTCTGTACTACCCGTCGTGCAGAATGTTGTTAGGTGGTCACTGCAAGAACGAACTATGGCACACAAATGCTCAAATATACTATCCCAAAACGCTTAACTTACTTGAAGATGAAGGATTAGAATTCAGTGCATTGTCTCTTAGAGAAATTAGACAAATTTTTTCCACAAATGAATCTGAGTATGAACCAAACTTTTGGGGTCTTATAACTTCTGTCTGCAAATAGGTCACTTTTCTGTTATAGCCGATGATAAAATATATAGTCTGAAACACGCTTTGTTAAATAGCGGTAATCAAAACTTTTGAATGTTTTTTCTTTGTCTTTTTGAGTTGCTGCTACTGGGCCTTGTAGGCGGTCAAGGACTTGTCAAGCTGTGCCATACAACTTTTTTCCTTGATCACCACCATCAACGTTCGATGGAAATAAACTCATTATTATTATTATGATTATTATTGTTACTAACGTGGATCGAAAGCATTCTCACGTCGCTCTATCAGCACGTGCACACTTAAAACTGCCGCTCAAAAAGCGCTCCCGTAACTTCCGGCATACCACAGGGATTTGTTCTTGGACCTCTGCTTTGTCTCGTATATATTGACGACCCCTCTCTTTCGTTGTTTTTTAATGTCTGCCTCTTTGTCGATGTCTGTGATCCACAGAGCCATAGCTTATACTGATGTTGTATTTGACTTGAAGAAATATCTCGACAGACTCGATCACTGGTTCTTGAAGTTTCAACTCATCAAGCTCATCCTTCCTTTTTTTAATTTTTTAATACAATCGCCGACAGTTTCACAGTTCCTACTCTTTTCGCAGCCTCAACAACGCATGTCATGAACTCCAAATATCTTGGCGTACACTCCAGTCACAATATTTCTATGAAAGCTTGCTAACATCATTATTTTATATGCAAACCGCTACCTTGGTTTCTTAAGTCGTTACCATCGTCTTACTTCTTCCTCAAACAAGCTCCTGGCATACGGTTCCCTAGCACGACCACAATGAGAGTATGGATCATCATTCTGTGTCCCTCAGCTTAAGGATCTTGCATCCGATTTGGAAATGAGTTCAAAATCGGGCAGCGCGCTTGTTGACAGCCCAATACTCTAGGTTTGTTAGCGTTATTGAACTTAAACACAATTTATCACTGACCCCTCTATGTTCTCGTAGGTGTATTAGTAAACATTTCTTTTACAGGTTCTACTTCACAAACATCTGAGTCCATCATAGTCATCTTATCACAGTTTCGCCTCTTTGCTTGCATTGTCATCAACATCGAAAAGTTGGCTTTCCTTTCACCCGAAACACAGCATTTTTGTATTCCTTTTATCCGGCGACATCTGTTGGCTGGAGCGGCCTGCCTTAAGCCATCGTCTCAACACAGCGCATCAACTCCTTCCATAAAATTGTAACCTCGTTAGTTACCTAAACCACTCTTTTATGTAATGCCCTGACCCCAGGGATCTAATTAACTTAATAAATAAAATAAAAAAAATAGAAGCCCCATTTTAAGATGTCCCAAATATGAAACAAAGCGGGTTGCCCCGCTTTCGTCTGAGCAGAATTTGGCCTTCACAGTGCACTCGCATGAATGACAAGCGGCGGTTCAACTTTTTCAGTGGACACTTTGTTTTTGAGCGCGGAAGTTGCCATAGTTTGCAAAGGTCAAGAAACTAACTATGAGCGCCGTCATGTTTTTGCGTCGCAATCTTCGGGTTCCTTTTTACGACCTGACAATCGAAATTTGCCTCGCCGCGACGTCAAGATTTGCGATTATTCGAGCTACTTATTATCGCTTCAGAACGACAAGTTCGCATTATCGGCGCAAGATACACGGCTGAAGCTCGGAGTCGTCGCATTATTAAAATAGCGCCATTAAGTTTCCCAGTCTTTGACATTTGCTCCGATTGGGGTCAATAAAAGCATAATTTGATTCCTCTAGGGATGTTACAGTGGGCGTTTGACCAATCGTAAAAGGCCGACCTCAGCGACGCCTTTCGGACTTACGCGCAGTCCACTAAAAACGCGAATGTACTCAACGGTAATGTCTATTCGTAGAAGCTTCATTGCGGTATTACGAGCCTGCAGAGACTGACCGCCTATGAAACGCGAGGGTCGAGAGTCCAGATAATTTTAGTGTCGCTCTACATCCAATTAAATCGCGGCAATGGCTGTTAATAACACCGAAGACACAATCAGGAAGCATGAAGCGTAATCCTACTCAACAACGGCATGTTTTTTTGTTTTAAGTTGTCAGTCATGTTTTGAAACAACAAACGAGAAGTACACTAAACGGCGCACACTGCACTTGCCATTAAGACTGCATGGCTGTTGGAGCGTGATACTGGACTAGTGCACCGGCGGATGGCACTATGCACTCAATGCTCCTGGAGTGCATATAATTTCGTGACTGAAAGAGAGAGTGATTGGAATGGGTCAGCCTCGGTATAATCTCACGGGGGAATCTGTGATTGCCCGTGCGTAGCTACACTCACCTACGCACTATTCCCGAAAGTATATATGCTCTCGTGAATAGTGCTCGTGTGTGTACAGATATTCTTAGACTTATCTTACAGTTTAAAATGTTTTGTTCCTTCTATTAGTTTCTCAGATAGGCTTCGGGACTTCAGTACTTTCCCAGAAATGGAAGGCAGGATTTACGGTTATTTAAAAACGAGATGCTGTACGACAGAATGGTTTTCACCACGGCGCCACTTTGAATAATCTTGTTGAAGGTCGGAGATAACCGCGAACTATTTATAGCTTTCTCGCCTCCGGACTTTGGTCCATTGTTTCTACACAGGTCGCAGATTTGGAAGGTTGCCTCGGGAAAATACAAACAGAAAATATAGAAACGCCACGTGCGTTGCCAACAAAACAAAACAAACAAACAAACAAACGACAAACAAAGTTTTTTTCGGAAATCGCTTGAACTAACAAGTGATATATATTATATCTTAACAAAAAATCCAAAGTTGTGTTCTTTTTTTTTGTTTGTTGATAGAGTGTTTAAATTCAAAATAAAACCTGTCTCACGCGTTTTTATTATGGCAAATACTTGGGCCACCGAAAAAATATTTTGATAATTATTTTTATTAAATACAAATATTTGAATGGAATTTCTTATCAAACGCATCTGCCTAAGAGCAGACGCATTTATAAAATTTGAAGATGAGTTTTATATTTCTGTTTTCAGTGTTGAGTGAATTAACAGGCATGTCTGTGTTTCTTGCGATTTTTATTTGCCCACTTCTTCCAGGACCGTGAGCCCTGTGATGAATTGTATTGCTAAAGAAAGTATAATAATTTTTAAAATATAGAATTAAAAAAAGATTCTATTTATAGAGCTGAAATAGGTGGCCAGTCAACTTTGAAAGGTATCTAACTTATTTGTTTTATCCCCTGCCCTCTTTCCTTTTCCGGTGTTTTCACCTTCACCCCTTAGCTGGAAACAGAACAATGCCGTAGCCCATCGGTAAAATCAAGACCTTGAGCCGCAAGTCACTTTTTTACGTGCTCTACAGCAAAACATAAATAAATAAATAAGATAAGAATAAAAATAGGCTCCAATATACTTATGGCAAAATCCGCTGGTAGATTTAGAGCAATCCGAAACCATTCCATGTTCGCGCGTTTAGAGCAACGAATGCTCGCTTGCGTTTACATGCATATATACCCCCCCCCCCCCCCCATAAAAAAAAAGGCTTTGTAACTATTTTATGTCTACCAGCGGGATTTGCGACTAGTTTCACTCTAACATTTATCTCAGCGAAGACTACAAACCCAAGCTAATTGCTGTAAGCTTGGCTGCGCAAACTCTCGCGCAGTAGGAGCAACTCTCAAAGAAAGCTAAAGCTCAGCGTTTTTGATCTTTGGTGCTCTGCCATTTATCGGGTGAAACAAAGCATAAGAACGCTGGCAAAAAGCGGTGTCGATGATGTCTCCGACAAATACAAACGCGACGAGCTTGCTAACTGCTTTGTTTCAAGTGTCTAGCAAACAAATAGAATGTAGCCGTAAATTGACGCGTGTGTAACAAAATAATGCTATTTAATACAGAGTAAGATGCCGTGAAATCTTAAATCATAATTTTATCAATATTGTTTCTTGGCATAATTTTGTATTCAACCAAGCGTCACCAGCACTGTATGAAAAAGGAAACGAAACAAAAATAATAGCCGCCATGGATGGTAAACCACCATGAACATATTAGAGATTTATTTAGCCACGTTTCTCTTGAATCGCTTGTCCCGTGGGAAGTAATTTGCGAAAAAAAAAAAACGCGGCGTAAGTCATCAGGATAACAAGCAATGTTCGGGTGAACGTTAAAAGCCATAAACTGACTTTTGAAAATTTCAAAAATGAACTCTGAACGCGTACACTAAATTACCCGTAAAAATAAATATAAAAACAAAAAAAAAACGTAACGAAGTTCCGTAGTTTTTTTTTTACTTTTTATTTTACGGGGATTTAGCCATTTTAATGATTAATGACCTCGTCAATATCGCATGCTTCAATATAACCGTTAAAGTTAAAACTCTGTAACAGAAAAGTAAAAGCGCCATATATAAATACTTAAACTTAGATACGGAAATCTTACAGACCTAAACATTTTTCAGGGCATGCATCATGTGCCCCTGAAGCCTTAATCAACGTCTCTTAGACAGTAATGAGGTCGGGGGGGGGGGGCATCCTTAGCGTCACACGGGGCGTAGATTGGACACAAGAGCCGCGCCATCGCTTAGATAAAACTCCTCTTCCATCAGGGAGGACATAAGTTTCAGCTGAACGCTGACTGGTATCCAGTCCAAGCCCCCTATTTGCCTCCTTAAGTTACGATTAAAATTCAACCCTCTGGCCTCGTTATCTAAAAATTGCTATCTAATCACGTCTTGTCGGACGAGGCCAATGAGGTTATAGTGGGCAGGAGGTGGCGTCCGTACTCTCTATACATGGATTGAAGTGTAACGGAATCAAGCGTGGCCAACGAATGATCCCTCAGTCTCTAAGCCAATTGGAAACTCAGTTAATGGGCGCCACCATGTAAATATAGGGCAAGCAACCGCGTTGCCATGGCATTGCCATGGCAACACTGTTGTAATTGCCCCATATTTACATGGCGGCATCCACTGAATCGGTGTCGAAACAGGTGAGATTCGAAGCCCAACACTTGCCTGGCCGGCAGAAAGTCGGCGTGTGGCGGATGCTCTATAACAGCGAGCTATGGTGCGTCGTCTATAGAGACAGTCGTCACAGCACGGATTTGGAAAGTGACCATATCGCGCGCCGTACGCACGAACGCTGAGAATAGCGCTGGGTTGAGGATGCCGTTGAATCTCTGCTTCCAGTTCCAGCACGCGTTCGACACGCGTTCGACACGCATTCGCTGCCCTTCGTCGTGTTGTGAACTGCGCGTGGGGCATCGAAACGTATTTGGGTGCGCCGATCGTGTCCAAAGCCAGCCGTGACAGCCGGCAGACGAAGCAGACCACAGGCACGGAGCAGGCGTAGCCTAAGCCTAACGTAACTGACCGAGCCGACCAAGCGGTGAGCAAACGATAAGAGCAGCGTCGGTGCGCAGGGTAGACAAGGATTGAGTTCTTCTCCCGGCGTCGCTGAGCGTGACGTCATGCCGGGTCGTGGGGTATTTAAACGTCATTGGACGAAGCGCTGTATTATGACGTTTTCCGAGATAGTTATCTAAGGGGTGTTGCGTTAGAGCGAAGTCCTTCAAAACCTCAAGAATTAGAGAGTAACAAAAAAAGTCCCCGAGAGTCACCGAGAATTAATAGACGGGTTTTTGAAAGGAGAAACATTGTTCGAGGAAAGCACAGGCGCGCTTTGGTAGCAAACAAGCTGAGACAATGGTGTTGTGTATCAGGGAACATAATGTATTCCTAAGTTTTTTGTTTTTTTGTTGCAAATTTTCTTATAGGGTATCTTGCATCTGTTCTTTCCATATTAAAAATGCGCGTCGGGTCACGGAGTAGAAGATACGAGTATTGCAATGAAGGCAGACGACATAGCTGAAGTAAAGTCGTGGACGTAGAAACGGTTGTTTTTCCCGCGTGGTGATTGTCTCGTAAGTAAAAGATGATTGCCGTGGAGAGAAGTACGTATTTTCTCAACGACCAGCTCTTGCGCTCTCATTGCAGAAAAAGCTTTCAGCAAGACACTAAACAAAGTGGACATCTTGGCGACAGTCCGTGTTAGTGTTCAGCTGGACCCTCGGCCGTAAATGTCAAAGTCCTCACGCGATATTTAAGAATGGTCCTGTAGTAGGACAGGACACACAGCCTTGTCATCGGGTACAAATTTGCCGCCTACGTCCTTGTTAAGGTAAGTACCTCTTTTACACTGGTTTCGAAGTAGAAACTTAAAGAGGCAAAGCCCTCACTTTCTTATAGCTCCTATTAGAAATTTAAAAATTAGAAATGACTCATCACAATTTTAGATTAGAAATATAAGGTATGCTTCCACCTGATATACAGATCAACTTCTGCTCTCTAGACGACTGGTTCGCGGCTAAAAAAGGAAAAGAAACCGTCTGGTCCTGGCTTCTTTTAGCTGCGCTCTAGCCACATAGAGGGCACAAATTGCATTCCCTCTCAGGTGGAACCATAAATCATTATTGACCAAACCTTCTCACTATTTGGTACTTACCCTAAAATCCTTATAATCTATTCATGAATTTAACAAGTATAGGGAAGCAACAATGTTGACATTGGGACAGTATGTCAGAGAATTGGCTGAGGGTGCAAAACGCAAGAACGTGCGACACGAAAGCGATATTCGGGCATCCATGTAGTTTGAAGCGTTGAACAGTATGCTTTTCACCGGTCACGAATGTCTGTGGATTCCACCGCATTCGGGCTTTCAGTCATCAGCCGTTTAAAACACACCCGAAGAAAAAAGACGCCTTATGACTAAATTAAAAAAGACGTGCTATAACTTTGTCAGCTTGATATCTGCACTCGTGAAGCATTAATGCAAGAGCTTTCGTGTAATTACATGATTAGATTCAATACCATGCTATAAGAACTATCTGTTACATTAATCATAAAGTCTTTCTCGACATCATCACCTTTATAGACAATATTTGCCACGCCCATAAGGTCGAAGTAAATAACAAAATTCAGTTCAGACGCGTCCGTGAGACTAATGTTTATTTGCCAGTCTTCAAAATATGTTTTGCACATGTACACTGAGCTGAGGTTATGGGCAGTCAATGCAAATGTAGGAAGGGCTGCTGCGGACTAACAATTAATTGCAGTCCTGGAACATTTAAGAGTTCATTATTATCCAGACAAGTTCACGTTAGTGACTGCTTAGTAACAAGCATAAAGGCTGAGCAAACAGAAAAACGTTCATTCACTACGTGGATGGTGGTGAAGCACAATGGGAGAGCAATGCGGATTGCGTCTGCGTGGGGAAAGAATCGCGGAAGTGTTTTAATTGAATACAGCGAGAGATGCTTATTAAATTATTGGTGTGGTCCCGCAGTGACGCCTAATTTGTCAACGGCTTGTGATCTAATCGTAATTAAATCCTAAAAATAAACAACTAGCACGACTTTGATGGCGCAGGCGAGCTGGTGTAGATTTACCATGTTCTACCAGTTTGAGACGACGCCTTCTGTCTTTCTGTTCCTGTCCCCTCCATTTTTGGTTCTTCTAGTTCTCCACCCAGTCTCAGGTGGTACAAGAAAATGGTAAAACTAGCAAGACCTGCTGTTGGGCTAGTTGGTACTTAATTCAAGGTACTGAGTAAACTTGTTTGCGCCAACACAGGACGAAAACGCTTGTCCTTGTCCTTGTTAACTCCGTCGTGTTCGTCCTCTGTGCTTGCGCATACAAGGTTACTCAATAATAACTAAATGTCTACTTATTCGAAAGTAGTGTGTATTATCTTTGCTACCTGCAGAATTTAACAAAGAAAAAAAGATGACAGGACAATGTCATTCAGACTAAGAGGTTTCCAAGCGGAAAGGAAAAACGTATTGACAGCAAAGATGATTCTCGAATTGCTGCACAATGCTCACGCAGTTCCTCGTTCAACGTGCCCTAATAGCACGTGGGATATTAATAACGCTGAAATATCCCTTGTTTCTTTCTGCAGTTCTCTTCACCTTCGTATCGGATGACCGACGTAAGAAACGTTTCTTACAAGGAAATCAACATGAACCCTCTCATATTCCTGAGCCAGATTCAGCAGATGGGCGACCCCAGGACACGAGATTATCCTCTGGTCATGAACCCTTTCTTCGTCTTCACACTGATCGCAACCTACCTGTATTTTGTCAAAGTCGCGGGTCCGCGATGGATGAAGAACAGGAAGCCTTTTGAGATCACGAACCTCATTCGCTTCTACAACGTCGCCATGGTTGTCCTCAACGCTCGGTTCCTCTACATTGTCCTCATCAGCACCTACCTCCCACCAGGACGTTACAGTTTGTGGTGCCAAGGAATCACCGGTTACATGGACGACCAGCTTGCCAAATACTACAAGAGCGGATGGTGGTACGTGGCGGTCCGGTACGCCGACCTCCTGGACACTGTCTTCTTCGTGCTCCGCAAGAAGTTCACGCACATCACTCACCTTCATGTCATCCATCACGTCCTGGTAGTGGGGAACGCATGGTTCTTTGTGCTGTTCGCTCCAGAAGGACAGGGTGCTCTAGGACTTGCCATGAACGCCTTCGTCCACGTCATCATGTACGCTTACTACTTCCTCGCTACGTTGGGTCCCAGTGTCGCACAGTACCTCTGGTGGAAGAGGTACCTCACCAGGATGCAGATTGCGCAGTTTTTTGTTTTTATGATTCACATGTCCATTCCGATTTTTGTTGATTGTGGTTTTCCCAGACACCTGATTGTCCCGTCTATTGTGCAAACGATGGTCCTCACGGTTCTTTTTGTAAATTTTTACTTCAAGTCGTATTATAGGAAGCCTATCGCTTCGAAAGCTCGAAATCATACCAGCCTGTATAAAATTCGCGAGCACAATCCCGAACAACTCTTCAAGGAGAATACTACACGAAATGGTCTTCAGGAATCTTTTGATGCATCCAAGGACAAGCATATATAATCGGAGTCAGCGAACACTAAAACACATTTTGAGAAATAAAGGGCCTGACGTCACAGATTTCGAAACTCGAGAAGAAAATAAAGGAAAAAAAACGTTAGAATGAAGACAAACAAGAAAACAAATAGCTCAAAAGTAGCTTCGAAATAATGTACCAGGTTTATGATTCTTTGAATTTACACAGGGGAATGGGTTTATTATATATGTCTCCGATTCCAAAACGTTAAAATACTGCCAGCTTGACTTGCTTGATTCTTGGCTTCTGAGTCGTTATAATGCGTTAGATTGTGTGCTCGTATTTCTGACCATTACCTTGAGAGTTCACTCATTATTTGAAAAGAAATGACCTATCAATAAATCGTTCAACACTTATGGAGGATGCCATCTTTTATAGAGTAGTGAACTTTTATTTTCCCCATGCTTTATGCGTTGCCGAATTTGTACAAGAATATTACTCCCATATGTCATTCCGGGTTTTTTAGAGCGCAGCTCTTAGGCGCCCGTTTGCGGGTTGATCGGTGTCGCCGTCGGCGTCGGCGTAACCGCGTGACGTCACACGTGACGTGACGTGTAACGTCACGAGGTCCACGAATGACGTCACGAGGGTCACCAGTGACATCACGAGTGTCGCGTGGGACGTCACGAGGGTCACCAGTGACGTCACGAGGGCCACGATTAACGTCACGAGGGTCACGTGTGACGTCACCGGGGAACGTGTGACGTCACGAGGGTCACGAGTGAAGTCACCCTCATGAAATCACACGGGCATACCCTCCCCTCCTCCTCCTCCTCCTCAAGAGCTGCGCTCTAATTCGGCTGTACAGAGAATTGTAGACGTCTTTCATTTTTTGTTTGCTGTGAATAGCCGTTTTACTGGTGTAATCTCAGTTCGGGAAGTGGAAAATATATTAGTTCCTGTCTTTGTCATGGAACGTGACACGTTGTCGTTGGATAAATGCCTTTGACCCTCTTACGTAGACCTTTGAGTTTCTTCATGCTTCCAGAGATGCTCACTGGCGCTTTGTGTCCATAACCTTTTGGGCGAATAAACGATATTTATAATTTTACTTTTAGGGCGGTGTAGGTTCCTTTTAGCTGCAATTTTTATGGCGTGTTGTAGAAAACCAGACAGTCAATATTAATCTACCAGTCCTCTACTGGGGCATGCGAGATGCGCGTTTTAGTTTCGAAACAACAGCCCTTTAAAAGTTCCATTTTTCTCATATTCAGTTCATTAAAACATTTCCGACACTCTAGCTCGAATGCCGTTTGCTTACAATTGCTATCTCTTCTTGAAACCGCGTTGAAACCTGCCCCTCGAACCCTAATGCTGTACAGTAAGTTAAGTTGGAAAGCGTTGCCAGTTGGTACATCGCAAAAATGCTAAACCCGCCAAGGAACAAGGACTAGAAAGAAGCTCACTGTTTGCCTTCATTATGTCGTCAGAGACAACTTAAACGCAGGGAGTGTCGGGTTCCAAGCATCTTATTATATCTCCGCAACCACTCAGATTGCGACATTAACTATCAACACGCCTGGTTTTCTCTTCGCATACGGGTCACGAAGCGAGTGGAGCGCCGTGCTTTTGGCTGCTCTGAACTTCCTGTACCTCATGCTCATCGAGAACGCACAAACGCTGCGTTTACCGGGCCTAATTTGGAAACTATTATGTTCTCCCGTGCTCCAGGCGTCTAGGAATGAAAACGCATTTTTAGTCATCCGCGATGGTGACTGACAAAAAGCTTCATAGCGGGAAGAGTGATCTTAAACATATAAAAAACTACGTCAGAAAAAACAACAACATAGTTTGAACATTAATCTCGTGCATAAAGGAGCTCGTGTCATAGGTTTCCGCACCGAGAAGTGGTTTTCGAGCCAACGAGCCCAAGTTTGCGACTGAGACCACGTGCTATTGAATGTGGGACATCGGTCGTCCCTCTCATTGGTGAAACTGCACAAAAGAGTGTCGATGATTGATGTCATGGTGTTGTAAGTGCATTGCAGAGCAGATGTACTCAAGGTTGGCATATAATCCTTGACCGCTGAAAAGCGATAAGATGGGATGGCGTCGATAATGTGGAGTTTACATTGATTGTTTCCACCCCCCCTTCCCCCGTAAAGCTCTATGGAAACCACTAGGAGTTCCGGAACTACGCAGCCAACCAGCACGACTGCATATGTGAAGTGGTTCTGCTCAAGGCTAGCAGCAAGCAGACGCAGTAGCGTATTCGTTGCAGCGTTGGCGGTAACCCGTTGCAAGTAATGGCGTTACCGTTGACGTGTTAATTTTTTCACGTAGTAACATATTCCTTAAATTTTTTCAACATATTAGTAGATAACGTACTTGCGTTACAAGTTTTCGTGTCACAGGAAAGGTAGTTACGTTACTCGAAAGCCTCTTCTTTCCCAGTTAAAAAAAATTACACTTCGAGTTTTTTTTTTTTGGGAAAGTGATTTAAAAAAAGGGGGGCGCCGAAATATATAAATGCTTGCGTTTTGCGGGTTGTTTCTTCTCGTTTTTTTTCGGGATTATTCAGCAGGAATCATAAAAAAAATGTAAAGTAATTATCTTACGGTTCTGCGTAAACAATGTGTTTTTTTTTACTACGGTACGTATGCATTTTTGTAGCGTCAAAATAGTTAAACGTTTAATTGCATAAATTTAAAAACAAAAAAATAACGTTACTTTTTTGTGGTAACGGGTTATCTTTATTTTAATGTAACGTAGGTCGGTAACGCGTTCCTTTCATTTTTCGAATAATGAGTAACGTATTGCGTTACTCTTTTTGGTAACGCCTGCATTACTGTTTTATTGTTTCTGTGGTGGAGGGGGAAATTTCACGAGAAGATAATCTTACACAAAGATCTGTCACGGAAGCGTAAGGGTTGGTTCACATGCTTGCGCGAGTCCGACCGAGGGCGACTGCAACGGCTTACGACGTACGGGTTGCTATGGCGACAGCTGCATCGGCTCCAACAAAACGGGGTGAAAACCGGTATTGTTTGAGCCGAAGCACCTGTTGCCATAGCAACTCGTATGTCACAAGCCGTTGCAGTTGCACTCGGTCGAAGCTCGACTCGCGTAGCATACGACGCCTGCTTGTTATAACGACTACAGCAAGGTTACTAAAACGCGCAGTTGAGAAATGCACCCTTGAAACCCGGGCAGCTCGCGTCCATCGAGGCTAAACTGGATACAATAACAGCGCCGCCCTTCAGCGACAAGTCAAAACATAAAAAAAATGGTTTTATATAGCTACTGCGAAAAGGCACTGCAAGATGGCGCCACCGGCCTTTGCGCGCCTGAACCTGAACCAACGTTACTAGAACTCTCAGTTGGGAAACTCACCGTGGAAACCTGGGCCGCTGGCGTCCACCGAGACCGAGCTAAATACGACAATAGCGCCACTCTGTATCATTTGTCTTAACTGTGGTCACGTTGAGCTTTTAGAAAGCATGTTTTTGCGTAAAAACTAACGGAAAAAACTCGTTTTGTAGTAAGTTTTATTGGAGTTTAGTACAAAATGGAGGGCGCGTGTTGTTTTCTAAAATCTTTGGTTCGTAAGGTTTTGCAGTATAATTAATATTGTTTTTATACAACCGTGCCTCAGCGGTGATTTCAGGTAGCGCGTCCTGAGTCAGGCGCATATTAACCACGGTAATAATCCGCGGCACGTCCGCCTGGGAGTCGGGGGCGGTACCTCGAAGCCCCTTCTATAGTATCTGTTCTCGCCCCAAAATGGCCGATTACAACAAAAATGGAAGTCACGTGCAGTTCCTGGACTGGCCGCTGCAGGAGAAATGGCGGCGTTGGGATCGCCATTAGCTCGGTTCTCGTGGACGGATCGGTGCCACTTTTTGAGAGCAGTCTCTATGGCAGTTTCCCAACTGAGTGGTTCTAGTAACGTTGAGCTGAACCAATAGACGATTTGCAATTTTCCCAAGCGCCCCGGCCCGCGCGCGAGGAATTGTGGGAGAGACTGTCCCTCGCCTGGCCGCTCTGCCTTGAGATCGCATTGCCTTGTCGCTTGCCTCCTCTTAATCCTCTGTTTTTCGATTCCATTACCTATTTTTATCTATTCCAGTGTATTTTTTATTGCTTCTAAGTGTTTCTATTCTCTTCTGCGCGCAATATTTCTTGTATATATATATAGTATTTGTGTCTTTATTTTGCCTTTTTCGACGGGAGTGCCGACGGACAACACACCGCTTCGCGCGTCGTTCCCCGGATGAGTACTACCGTTGCTACCGATTCCTATCGCGCTGTTAGCTGTTCATTTTGGTTCATTTGACCCGCGTGCAGTCGAGAGGAGCCGTTTATGAACACCCGCGCACATGTCATAGGGGTAGGCAGAGCTCTGAATCAACAATCGCGACGCGAGAGCCGAGTGCGCTGTGATTTGGCCGCCCGCGCTCGCTCCGTTGACTCGCACTGTAGCGTGTGCCTTCGAGTGCCGCTTATCTTGACCAAGATACAGCACGCCGCTTTGCCGTCGCGAATCATTTGTCCGAATGCCTGCGAAACCGTAACACCGTTCGGCATATCCAACGCTGCGGCGCCTGACAACTGCACGCAGCGGCGCGAGACCCTTAGCAAGCGCCGGCGGTTCAACGTGGCGGCTTGTATGCGCCTTTGGCATGCATTCATGATCAGTCTGCTCGGCGGTTGTCAGTTGCTGACCTCTTGACTCGAGCATCAGCTGACATCTTGACTAGAGAAATAAAATTATCGAAGGAACTACGAGTTTCAAGATGACTGCCTGGGTGACAGCACACCTCTGCACTTGAAAAAGGGTGTTTGCAACTGACAACCGCTTAGCAGATAGATTAAGAAGGCATACCATAAGCGCATACAAGCCGCGACGTTGGGCCACCGGCGCTTGCGAAGTGCTCGCACCGCTGCGCGCAGTTTGTCAGGGACGGCACGTTGGATATGACGAACGGTGTTACGACTTCGCAGGCAGTTCGGACAAATTATTCGCGGCAACACATCTCTGCACTTGAAAAAGGGCGTTGGCAACTGACAACCGCTTAGCAGATAGATTACGAAGGCATGCCATAGGCGCATTCAAGCCGCGACATTGAGCCGTCGGCGTTTGCGAAGGGATCGCGCCGCAGCGCGCAGTTGTCAGGCGCCGCAGCGTTGCATATGCCTCAGCTTCGCAAACATTCGGACAAATTATTCGCGGCGGCAAAGCGGCGTGCTGTATCTTGGTCAAGTAAGCGGCACTCGAAGGCACACGCTACAGTGCGAGTCAACGGAGCGAGCGCGGGCGGCCAAATCACAGCGCACTCTGCTCTCGCGTCGCGATTGTTGATTCAGAGCTCTGCCTACCCCTATGACATGTGCGCGGGTGTTCATAAACGGCTCCTCTCGACTGCACGCGGGTCAAATGAACCAAAATGAACAGCTAACAGCGCGATAGGAATCGGTAGCAACGGTAGTACTCACCCGGGGAACGACGCGCTAAGCGGCGTGTTGTCCGTCGGCACTCCCGTCGAGAAAGGCAAAAGTAAAGACACAAATACTATTTATATACAAAAAATATCGCGCGCAGAAGAGAATAGAAACACTTAGAAGCAATAAGAAATACACTGGAATAGATAAAAATAGGTAATGGAATCGAAAAACAGAGGATTAAGAGGAGGCAAGCGACAAGGCAATGCGACCTCAAGGCAGAGCGGCCAGGCGAGGGACAGTCTCTCCCACAAATCTCGCGAGCGCGCCGGGGCGCTTGGGGGATTACGCGGGCTTGACGTCACGGAGCTGCGGCGGCGCTGCGATCGCGCCGGAGCCGGGGGTGTGGACAAAAGCGCGCACGTTTCGCATGGGCGGCATAGCATTTCAGCATGCCGCGAAGCTGTGTTGCCGTTAATTGCACCGAAATGTACAAGAAAAGTAGCGGAGTGAGTTTCCACAAGTTTCCGGCAGACTCTGAAAGGCATAGAAGGTGGATAATATCCGTGGATCGAAAAGAATGGTCGCCTCGCGCGAACGACCGTTTGTGCGGTCGTTCGCGCGAGTGTGACGGTTCACTTTCTTGAAGGCAAGTGCGGCTTCAATTTCAATCTCCGTCCCGAGGCTTGCTTATGTGCAGGGAAACCGTTGTCTGATCGAGACCACCCGGATCTTGTTCCCACGGTGTTCGCGCACAAAGCACCGGCCAAGCGCTCGTCGGAGGCTCGCTACGCCCGTGCTACCCAGCAGAAGGGGATCGGCGACAGAACGGCAGTGTTGTAGGCGTTAACGGAAAAAAGTAACGAAATACGTTACTCGTTACTTGCAAATAAAAGGTACGCGTTAATGAGCTACGTTACCTAAAATAAAAGGAACGCGTTACCGCTACCGATAAAAAGTAACGCACGTTACTTCTGCGTTACTTTCTTAAATTATGATTGAACACATTTTACGGTTTTGACGATACAGGTCACATATCAAGAAACATTACGTTCATGCAGAAACTGAACATAATTACTTTATCTCTTTTTACGGTTTCACCTAAATACTCACGAGAAAAAACGCAAAGAAAAACATGGCTTGACGCCTAAAACACGGAAAAAATTGAAGTGTAATTTCTTTAAGACTTGGGAAGTAGTAACGAGTAACGTAACTACGTTATTTGAAATAGTAACGTAAGTACGTTACCCGTTACTGTGTCGAAAACGTAACGACTAGGTTACTACATTACTGAAAAAAGTAACGCGTTACCGACAACGCCGTTACTTGTAACGTGTTACCGCCAAGACTGCAGAACAGACGAAGCGTTACTGCTTGTCATGCCTTGTCGTCATGAGGGTAGGAAAAATATCATACCTTGACTTGAAGAGGCTGTGTGTATTTAATCAATTAATGAATACACACTTCCGCAGACCCACAGTCTGTTGATCCCGCCGGCAGTGCGGAAACCGACTCGAAGTAATCGTAGGCCTCGAGAGACTTGTACGCCTGCACCGTGTCGGCCGTGAACTGGCTTGGCGAAAAAACTAAATAAACGACGACGTGAGCCGTCGACTCCGGTGGCAGCAACTTTACGTCGGAAGTCCAGCAGGCCTTGTTTACGCGTACGGATCCTCGTAGGCAACGCCGTCCACGCACAGTTTGTTTCGATACCGCTGCCATTCAGGCTCGGGCAGCCAGCTCAAATAGTCGAGCATAGCATACGACATACGTTGTCAGGAAATACGACGCACAAATAAAGATACAAGCGTCCCTAAAACGTCAACAACGAGCGCACGCCATAGAACGCAATGGCGAAAACACGGAGAGCCGGGCTGCTTTTGCCCACAGAGCTACCGCGCATGCGCGGCCTTCCGGCCGTGTTGGTAAACAGAGTCGCTCCGCGTGTCGGTCTATAGCGGCCTCCTGGCTCTCGGCTTCCTCACACCACTCTCTCCCGCCGACCACTGGAGAAGCGTGTTGCCCGGCCCTGGCGGTTCTGCACGCTCTCCCCATTGCCGGGTGGAGAGGAGCGCAGTGTGTGTGTGTTGGCGTTGTAAAAGAGGAGGGGGACAATTTGAGTTGCCTGTTCGTGTTTTTGACGACGACGAAAAAGAGAGGACTTCCGACTCTGGTGAAAAGCAAAATGGTTCTGTTTATTTTCTCATTTTTGGGGACCGTCCCACGCGGAGGAAGCGGTTCCCGGGACGAGATCGTTGCTGCTTGGCCCCCGCAATCTCCCCCGCGTGCCTGTTCTTGGGCAACGCGCTGTTCCCTCAACTTGCCTTTTTTATTCGTGCAACCAACTGGGGTTGTTCGCCTCAAAACGCCGATCGATATGTAACATTCGGCCCGTGCCTCGTCAATTCTCCACATGAGGCATTATTATTATTATTTTGGGCGTTTATGGCGCAAAAGCTACGAGGCCATCTGCGCCAAACTATCTGTAAGGATCATTGTGCTAGAGGACGGGTTTCACAGAAGGTTAACCAAAAGGCTAGAGTCGGTGTAAAAGGCCAATACTACTAAAAAATTCTATCACACGTTCAAAAGGGACTAGAGGATTCTCTCCCACAAGGAGAGCAGGATGAAATGGGATATGATATTGAAAGAATTCAGGGAAATGAATGCGGCGCTTGGGCTCAAGGCCGGGACACAGCCACAAGATATGCAAAACAGTGAGCCTGTCACCACACTGATCACACACTGGTGGGTCTTCTCCCAAAAGCAGATACCTATGAGTTATAAAAGAGTGACCAATTCTCAGACGGCACAACAATGTTTCATGAAGTCGGCTCTTGCATGAAGAGCTTTCCCAAACTCCCAAAACAGGTTTGGTAACATGGAGCTTGTTATTGGACTCCATGTCCCATTCCAGTTGCCAGGAATGAAGAATCGAGGACTTCACCAGGGGCTTAATATCTTGATAGGGTAAACAAGACAGTGATTGAGGAAGGTTACCGGCAGACCCTGCAAGCTTGTCGGCTTCTTCATTGCCTAGTATGCCGATGTGACTGGGTACCCAACAAAATTTTATATTTTGACCCCCATGCAATGCAGAGTTAAGTTTGTATTGAATTTGTTGTACAAGCATATTTTTAGTATCTTTAAGGGAGCAAACTGCAAGAATCACACTTTGAGAGTCAACAAACAGGACCGCCCTCAGTATTTTCCTATTGATAATGTATTCAATCGCCATTAATACCGCATAGAGCTCCGCAGTAAAAATGCTGGCAATACGATCAAGTCTTTGAACCTTGGAGAACCTTTCAGAATACACAGCGCAACCGACAAAAGAGGAAGTCTTGGCACCATCTGTATAAACATGAAGATAACCATCATACTTATTTTCCAGTTCACCAAACTCTTGCTTAATAACAGCATGGGAAATACCGTGCTTGTTGAACTTTGCAAGAGACCAGTCGACTTCAACCCGCTGTGTTCTCCAAGGTGGAATACCGTTGACTTTCCGAACGAGGCCAACCTGGTCCAAAGAAAGGTGCAGCGAAGAGCGAAGATGTTCAATGCGGAAGCTTAACGGTGTTACAATACTTGGTTTATTTTCAAAAAGGCGAAAGTACCTTGACCTCGTGAGTGAAGAGTAAGTCGGATGCTGAGGGTCGGCCAGAATCTTGTAAGCATATGTAAGACTGAGATATGTGCGTCGTTTGTTCAGGGACAGCTCATTAGATTCTGCATACAAACTGAGGACGGGGGACGTCCGGAAAGCTCCTGTTGCCAGTCGCAAGCCGAGATGGTGAACTGGGTCCAACATCTTAAGAGCAGAGGGCCGAGCCGATCCATACACTACTGCACCGTAGTCAAGACGAGATCGTACAAGGGCATTGTATAACTGCAGGATACATTTTCTATCAGACCCCCAAGACTTGTGAGATAAAACTTTCAAAAGGTTTATGGACTGAAGGCATTTTTGCTTCAGAGCTTTCAGGTGAGAAATAAAGTTAAGCTTTTTATCAAATATTACACCAAGAAATCGATGCTCCTTTCTAACAGGGATAGGGGTTCCATTTAATTCCAGGAATGGATCCAAAGACATCCCGCGGCGCAAAGAAAAAGGCACACAGACCGTTTTTGAAGCAGAGAACCTGAACCCATTTTCGTCGGCCCATTTTGACAGTTTGTTTATGGCTAACTGCAACTGACGCTCACAACATGGAAAGGTTACAAGACGATGATGAAATCTGTATATCATCAGCATAAAGAGAATATGAAATAGAAGGTGGCAGCAGTTTTGTGAGTGAATTCATTGTTAGCAAAAACAAAGTCACACTTAAAACACCCCCTTGAGGGACTCCGTTTTCTTGAACAAAGGTGTCAGATAGGACTGAGCCGAGACGAACTTGAAAAGTCCTGTCCGTCAGATATTCCTTTATGCTTCGCAGCATGCGGCCACGGATATTACAAGCATACAGGTTTCGGAGAATCCCATACCTCCATGCTGTGTCGTATGCCCTTTCTAAGTCGAAAAAAACCGCAACACAGTGCTGCCTGTTTACAAATGCCTCACGTATAACAGTTTCCAGGCGAACTAAGTGGTCAAGGGTAGATCGACCTTGGCGGAATCCACATTGATTGTTATCAAATACTTTCTGGCTTTCTAACATGTACACCAGTCGCCTGTTTATAAGCCTTTCATATGTTTTCCCAAGGCAGCTTGTCAGTGTAATTGGGCGGTAGCTTGATGGTTGTGAGGGGTCTTTGTTAGGCTTTAGAAGGGGGATGATATGTGCGTGTTTCCAGGCCTGAGGGAAACATGCCTTTTCCCACAAAAGATTAAAAAACAGGAGAAGGTTTTCAAGGGATTCTGGAGAAAGGCGGCGCAGCATTTCATAATGAATTCCATCAGGGCCAGGGGCAGAGAGCTTTGTCACATTAAGAGCCATCTCAAGCTCGCATCGCGTAAATGGTTGGTTATAGGATGCTGAATTTCCTCCCGTCAAGACAAGCTTTTGTCGCTCCGCACGAGCTTTCAACTGTACAAAGGTAACACTGTAGTTGGCCGAACTAGATGTATTATAAAAATGTTCCCCGAGTATATTACCAATGTCTCTTAGTGATGAAGAAGGAGCGTTAAACGTTGGAATAGCAAAGCACCTATAATCTCCGTTTACTTTCCGATATCTGTCCCAGGCCTCTTTGGCCGGGACAAAGCTGGTTAAAGAAGAAAGATACTTCATCCACGACTTCCGCTTCGCCTGCTTCCTAGTCCAACGAGCCTTGGCTTTTCGTCGCTTGAACTCAACAAGGTTGCTTGAAGTGGGGTATCTGCGAAATCTGCCCCACGCCCTATTTTGGTCCGCCCGGGTTGTGGCACACTCCTTATTCCACCAAGGTTTACATTTTTTTGGTATATTACCAGATGTTTGTGGAATGGACTGCTGAGCAGCCTTTAGTATCTGCTCAGTAACATGAAGGGTAGCATTCTCAGGGGACATAGAAGAAAGAAGCGCAGGATCTAAAGTGGAGTGAAGATTAAAAAGCGCCCAGTCTGCCTTGTCTAACTTCCACCTAGGGACCCGCTTTAAAAGATTAGGCAGTGGAATGGTACTTTCTAAAACAAGTGGATAATGATCACTTCCAAAAGGGTTGCGAAGAACCTTCCAGGAGAAGCAAGGAAGTAAAGAAGGTGAAGCAATAGAAAGATCAATGGATGTGAACGAGTTGTGTGCCGCACTAAAAAAAGTTGGCTCTTTCCCGTTAAGAAGGCACAGCCCCGAAGACAATAAAAGACGTTCAATCACACCACCACGGGAGTCTTGACGGGTACTACCCCACATAGGATGATGAGCGTTAAAATCCCCCAAAATTAAAAAAGGTTGCGGGAGCTGTCCTACAAGTCCCTGCAGATCTTGAAGGTTTAAAGGAACGTTTGGTGGCAAGTATAAAGAAACAATTGTTACAAGGCGGTCCAGAAGAAGACGTACTGCAACAGCTTCCAGTGGCGTGCAGAGGGGGACTTGAGAGCAAGCAACACCACTCTGCACGACCACTGCGACACCACCAGAAGGGGTGGAAGAGGGACGATCTTTTCTAAAAACCTGATGATGTCTTAAAATGTTAAAAGAATTAGAATGAAGATGGGTTTCTTGCAAGGCAAGAGCGATGGGCCGAAGCTCATCCATGAAATGATTGACATCATCAATATTTCTTAAAAGACCACGACAGTTCCATTGCATAAAATGTAACTTCGTCATCAATTAAAAAGTGTGTAAATATGTAAATATAAGAAGATAAAACCTAGCAAAATAAATAAAACTATGGAGAGCCGACTCTATCTAGGTGGAAGACATGGGGATGATCATTTGGGTGGGACTACAGGTTTCTTATTCTTTTTATGTCTACCGGAGGGCGTTTCCCACTCCATACTGTCCTGGTCGGACCCAGGAGTGGACAGATTCTCAGCATCTGTTGACATCTCCACCTCCTGAGAGCTATCCGTTGCTTTTAGACCAGCACTAGTCCGGCCAGGTGTGCGGGGGCCAAACCCCGACCACGACCGGCCGGAAGGGTTGCAGACGAACTGGGCGACGGGTCGTCCGAGCTCGTCTGGTCCCCTCCTCTCACCGGAGCTGCATGGGCACCATGCTGCTCCTTCAGTAGGGGGCCCTCTCCAGCGAGCAAGAGCGAGAAGCTCGCTCCGTCTCCCCAGGGGACCTAGAAGAGGGGCAGGCGCGGCTGCTGCCGGCCTGTCCTTGGAAGGAGGAGCAGCACGCGTGCTACCACCAGGGACTGGCGGAAGCAGCTGCTGCCCCTGTCGGGGAACTGGGGCCCTGAAGTCGGCCGCCAAGATCTCGGGAGAGACCTGGGTGGCCCTCGACTCCGAGCGTGGTGCAGGGCCCCTGCGCACCACGTCGGCAAAACTCCCCTTTGACACGAAGGAGAATCGTTTTTTAGCTTCGGAATAGGAAATGTTCTCTTTCACTTTGATGGTAAGGGTGTCTTTTTCTTGTTTCCACGAGGGGCAGGTACGATAATAAGCGGGGTGTGGTCCACCGCAATTAACACAGTGGGCCACAGCCTCCTCACAAATGTCGGAAACATGACCCTGACTGCCACACTTTGCACACGTCTCCTTCCCTCGGCAGCTGCGTGCTCCGTGACCAAAACGTTGGCAACGGAAGCACCGCTGGGGGTTGGGGACGTAAGGGCGAACGCGGCAGTTCAGGTATCCTGCCTTGACGGTCTCTGGGAGTGTGTGTTTTTCAAAGGTCAGAATAACATGTTTAGAAGGAATTTGTTCACCATTTTTTCGGAACATGATGCGTTTAACAGCGACAACGCCGGAACTTTTGAGTCCCTCGAGGAGTTCTTCTTCACTGGTGTCCAAAAAGTCGTCCTCAGAGAGGACTCCACGAATGGTGTTAAGTGTGCGGTGAGGACTCACCGACACCTTTGCGTCAACAATAGTGGTTAGGTTGAGGAGTGCTTCGCTTTGTTTTTTGGTGTTTACCTCCACAAGGAGGTCTCCAGAGTACAGTTTTTTTGCCTTGTAGGAAAACCCTACAAGGTGCTCTAGAACTTTGGCTACAATGAAAGGCGACATCTTCGCAACTGGCTTTTGTTCATCAAGAGAGTGAACAACAAAAAACTTTGTGAAAGATTCTATCTCGGGATCTTTGTCAATGGTTTTGTGTTCAAGGCAGCGCCTTTTAAAGGCGTGCCCTGAACGGGGTTTAGAGGGGTGGGGCGCCATAGGAGGGCAAAGAGTGTTCAGAATCCGCGGTGCACCGCCCACCACCGAGCCCAACAAGGGGTTAGGTAACGCACCATAACAAGAAGGGCTTGGCTGGAGACGTTACGCTAACAGTGCTGCCGGGAAACTATACCCAAGTGTGGATCAAGACAGAGGTCCATCGCCACCCAAGGTTAGCCCTTGCCGCCAAAGAGGGGTGAAAAGGGAGTAAGATAAGTGAGAGAGAAGTAAGAGAAACAGGAAAGGTAAAAGTGAAAGATTGGAGGGGATAGTAGAAGAAAAGGCGACTAGACTGAATCATCCTGGCCGGGCCTTACCAGGACTCCCGTCTACGAGAAGCGGGGGCCGAAGTGGTGT